>CAEGAD010031892.1:0-33822 GCA_903067055.1 Poeciliopsis paucimaculata | reverse complement strand
TTTTAATTTTTAAAAAAATAAATTTTTTGTTTTTTTTTTTTTTTTTTTTTTGCTTTTTTTTTTTTTTCATTAACCCCCCCCCCCCCCCCCCCACCCATCTCTAAACACGTTGCTTCATTTCCCTTCCACAAAAAGCGACTTTAAAACTTTTTGCGCTGCTTCACCGACGATTCTGTCACGTTTGGCGCAAAGTCTGCACCAGAAACGAGGCATTTTGACAGAGAACGATAATCAGAGCAGGGGCGTACATAGAAACTCCGTCTCCCAGCACCGGGCAGCTTGTTGTAAAAAAAAAAAAAAGAAGAATAGTGATGAAAATAAAAACAACAAAGTTCTATTACACCAGTTCTATTGTTTTTATTTTCATCACTATTATTATTATTATTATTATTTATTTATTTATTTTTGCAACAGCTTCTTCATGAAACTAATCTTCTTCAAGCAGAAGATTGACTGTTTTCTATGTGTTGTCTTTTTTTTTTTTTTAAATAATTATATTGGCTTATTTGTTCTAAAAAATAAAGGTGAAAGATATTTATGTGCACACTATCATATTTTGCTGTCCCTTTGTGGTCAGCAGTGGGTAATAAAGGGTATGTCTCATTTACAATTTTTCTTTTTTTTTTTTCTTTTTTTTTTTGTTTTAACATAAAAACAGCTAAGATGGAACAAGTTGGATTCATTTTTTTTTTAAATTCAAATTTAGTTTTCGCTAGGATCATTAGTAAACTACATAGTTTTAATATATATATTTTTAAAGTGCTTCAACAATAAATGATCTGTCTCATATGTTGTAATGTTCTACCGAGTTTGATACGTTTTGCTCTGCAAAAGAAATTTGATAGAATTGTGACATCTGGATTTGATCACTCAAAATTCTTAGAATTTAAAATCCTAATTTATAACATAAATCATCTTAAACTTGTGCTTTTCAGTATGTTTGACAGTCCAACATTAGTCTCTGTGTTTTAAGTCTTTCCCGTCATATTTTTTATATTGGAATTTTATAACTAGTCGCATATTTATTTATTTTTCTATTTCATTCTTCAAGTATTAGTTTGACTCATAATCTACTTGTGGCGAGATTCCTTATATTTTCTAGCCTCGTCTTTTGTGAAAAGGAACAGAATTGTAACCTCACACGGTTCAGAACCAACAAATAGTTTTCTCTTGGCCGAGTTGCTGAGCTAAGAAAAACCACATGTGCAAAAGAATCAGCATTTTTGTTTATTCTAGGGCCAAAGTGGGAGAAAATGGTGGCAAGTGTGATGAGATATTTACATATTTGCACTGCACTGCTGGACGGATTCAGTTTATTTTGGTAAAAGTCGAGCTGACAGCGGTTTTGCGATTTCCATGCGCTCATACGACGGCAGAGAGGCTCCGACTGAACGGCCGGATTTTACGGACGTGTTGCGGCGCAGACAGAATACACCTGAGGCAGACAAGGAGAAGAGTTAAATATAGAGCTTCTGGACCTGCAGCATTTATTAAAACCACTTTCACTTGTCAAGTTTATCCACTTGGAACGGGAAACTGAGAAATAGTTTCGCATCCAAAACTGGTTGCAGCAAAAAAAACAAAAAAAAACAAAACAAAACAAAGTCCAAATATTGAATCAAGGGAAGTTGGTACACTTCTTAAGATTTTTCTTTGAAAACGATTTGAAACCATATGCATGTTTTCTTCTACATTCACTCTCCCTCCTGCTGTATTTCACTAAATCCTGAGAAGTCTTTCTGACGTTCGTGGTTGTAACAGCTGGCTGAGGCGTTCAGCTGCGTTCGCCTTGCAGAAATCTTGGCTCCAGACGAGGCCCGGTGACCTACTAACTGAAATAGAAATGCACTTCATTTATGGAGTGCATTTATGGAGTGGGGCAGGTGGGGATCACCAACATGGTGCACCAGTGATGGGATGAGGTATCTTCATGAAGAACCTGAATTTGTTTCTTCTTCTAGCAAAACTTTCACCAACCCTATTGAAACAGTTTAGATTTGAAATTATAAGTAATAATTAAAGTCTATTCGGCTTATTTTTTTGGAGTAAATCGCATCTCACTCAGTGGCACTTGACCAGGGTGGCAACAGAAACAGAACTCTAGAACTGGAAAATAAAATCTATTTTATCTGTCCGTGTGGTGGAGTAACTTTCTCTTGCTTGATGGTGAGTACCAGGGAACTGGGTTACTACGTTCTGCTGAAAAAAATACAAATAAAACTAAATTTTCATTGGGAGTTTTCGCACCTGATAGCCTGGTCGACTCGGTTCGATTGGGAACCAAAATTGCAACTTTTGTTACATTTTGAGCTGCTGTGGATGGATTTTACATCCAAACCCTCTGAAAAACCTTCCTCCCCCTCCTCGCCTCTGGTGGCGCTGCACCAACGTCCTCTGAAGGAAACAACACAGAAAACCTGTGAAGGAAACACGAGCGCAGCTTCCTCTTCTGTGAAATGTAAATAAAAACGGAGTAGAGGCAGAATTTACCGGCTGTACCATTTTTCATCTGTCTTTGGAAAAAGTCCATAAACCATTTCTCATGCTAGTGCTAGACTCTAGCTTTTGTTTTGGTTGTATTTACCCAGAATGCCCTGCGCTGTCGTCCGCTTCCTGCTTTTGGGGTGGCCTCCCATCACATGTGCATTCAAAACATACCAGAGTTCCCGTTGTACAACAGATGTAATTGGATGCTCTTCTTCCAGAACATAACATTTTTATCTCATCAGTCTACAGAATACTTTCCCATGACTCATCAAGACGTTCGTCGGCCAATAGGAAGCAGATCTTTGTGTCCTTTTGGGCCTAGAACTCTCCACTGGAGGTCATTTTTTAAACCTTTTGGTTTAAAAGCTGTTTCTCCTTAAATGTTGTTATAATCTCAAATGACATTTTGTTTTCACTCTGTATTGCTGAGATTTCAGTTAGTTTTGATGATTCAAAACATGAAATTTTGACAGAGAAAAAACAAAAAAGAAGAAACATGTAAGAGGGTAAATACTAGTTCACAGCAGTGTATGCTGCTGATGCTCCAGTGAACAAATAATACCACACGGTTTTTCACTTTCTTAGTTCATCTGTTTCCACCAGAAGACGTTTTAAATGGTGCAGAACTTTCAAAACAAGTTGAATTTAAAGCTTGGAATCACAAGTAATCATGCAAGACATTAACAGCAGTTCAAAATTGGGAACGTTTTACTAATGCAGGTGGCTTACGAGTACAAACCGCAAAGTATTTAGAGCGAAATTCATCAACACAACAGGCTTTCTGTTGAAACAAGAGACGGTTTTCAAAACCTCCTCTCCCCCTGGCCTTCATATCCTTCGACAGATAAGGAAGTCAGCACCCACCCATTCTTGTAACTTTCCAAAATGACCAGTCCAACTTTAACAATAGAGCCACATTGTGCTAATATCACCTGTAATTTCTTCCTACACCCTTAATATTGGATCATATCATCAAAACACATCAACAGTTTGTTCTAGGTTCAACTCTATCCCTATAAATAAAATAATTATCTGCTTCCTCTCTATTATGAGAGACTTTAAGCTACTTATTTTAGTAGTACCATAAAATGGGGGTCTGGAACTTCTACAACATAAAGAACTATTATTGCCCTCCAGCTTATTAAAACTTGAGAGTTGAAAATGTTACATAACCTTTTGGAAAAATGTTACGAACATAAGAAATTGATCACGATAAATGATAACTGATACTGATGCGATACGACACAATACATGCCCAGCCCTAACCCTACTGTATTGTGGCTGTTGCTGTGGTCTGCCACGGCGAACCAAAAACCAAAGCTCTCAGTTTATCCGGTCGTCTTACATCCAGATCCCATGCCTATGGTACTGAGAAACGGACAGCGAACACAAGAACAAGACCGTAGACACTTCATGGACGAAGGTTCTCTGTAAAGCAGCTGGGTTCAACCTTTCAGAGACACGGTGACCGTTTCTTGACATATATTCGACTAAGACACATCAAATCTGAACTTTCAAGCTAAAAACCAAACAAGGCAGCACATAAAAAGTGAAACTTAGAATTGGTGGTCAAGTAAAGAGATGAAGCAACAGTTACACCAGTAAGACTCAGTTTCACTGTAAGGTTTCTAGTGGGCGGCTCTGTGGAAGTCTGCATGTTTTCCAGATGATAGAGGGTGGTCTCTGACCCTGTGAGGCACTGGTCACATTTCAACGGTGGACTCATCGACCAATGAGGACAGACGCTGGCTCGTCTGCAATGTTGCAAGGATTAATCTGGTAGAGATAAGGAATGAATTGTTGTTACTTTACCTTCGGGGTCACGGTCAGTTCCATCATCGCATGGTGAAGGTGGATGGGACTCTTGTTTTTTTTTCCGTCTCTCTATTGAGTCGAGACGTTTGAAGTGAAATACTTTGAGGATTTATGAGTTTGTAGTGAAAACAAGGGTTTCTCCCGTGTAATTCTATACTGAGCGCAAATCATGGAAGAGACAAATGTTTAGAAAAAAGAAATACAGAAAATGAATCATGGGAAAGAAAATGCAGCAGCAGAGATAAGGGAGATGAAGGAGATGATCGAGTTTGACTGCAAATGTTAACTTCACACAAAATAGTGAATTTGTTTATTTTTCATCTCCTGCGAGAAACACTCAAGAATCAGAGACGTGCAGTCAGAGGAGGCTCTGCCTCACCTGCCTCGAAATGAATATTATCTACATGTCCAAGTTTGATTGAGTTAACGGAGTTATTCTATGGCGGCAGCGCGGCTACGCATGACATGTAGAAGAATAGTCTTTTTGTCCTCCAGCGTTGTCCGCATGCGTGAAATTTCCTTATGTAAACAATACCATGCAGGGGGTCTATATTTGGAAATATGGTTATGATTAAGTCAGTGCCTCACCAGCTCTGAATCTCACCGCATGTCACTGTTGTGAACGTACAACACAAGATCAATTCTCGTGTTTTGATTAACCGACAACAATGTACAATTCCAACATTCCGTATAAAGCGATTTTACTCCTCAGTGGAATCAGGGAACCGCCGGTTTATTTGGAAGGTTTTCAAGGGAGCTGAGTCGAGTAGGACTCTGTAAGTTACAGCATTTTGATGTTTTTATTCAGAGGATGGCACAGAGTTCTATTTATATTATTAAAACATACTACATATGTTTTAATAATACATACCACATATGTGATATAATATAAATGAATTACTCCTTGATGTAAAAAAAACATTAATGAGGCAATAACACAGGGCATACAACTGGCAATTTTTATTAGGGTGTTGCCAGGAGGCTATAAATAGTCACCGTTGTCAAGCTTTAGCTAAATATTTAAAGAAATAAATGACTTGTTGTGTGGGTAACTATTAATTAAGAAGCTATACGTGTAACTGAAAAGCCCCACAACACTTTTGCATATCTGCTTTGCTAATTATATATACGGATGTGTAAGTTTTTTTGCATGAGCACAAATACTCACAAATTCTGTGTACATTGATAGAAACAATCATGTTTCTATCAATGTCTTTTTTTTATACACATTTTGTATAAAAATACAAGGTTGACGGAAACATAAAAACTCAAAATTAACTTCCTCAATTTCGCAGAAAGTTTTGAACACTTGCTTGATGTGATTTGGGCTTTTCCAAAAAAATGGTTCATTTGCTAAAAGGGAAGATGGAGTCCAGGAGTGGGACTGCGCCTTACCAGAGGCGCGAAACCTCAAACTGTTTTGTGATGTGTGGCCCATGCTAGTTTTTCAGTTTCCACTGCCTATTTATTACAACCATACACAGTGTCAACATCTGACGAAATTACTATTATATAGTTTGATTGATTTGCTCCAAACCCGGAGAAGGAAACACGAATAATTAGCTTTTTTCTTTTTTTTTTTGCGACATTTTAAAATTTTGGTCAAATTGGTCAAATGGAAATATAGCTACTATGGACCAAAATCTCTTAAAGATTCTCCATAAAGAATATAGGAACATTATTCTTGGAGGTGCACACAGAAACCTGTACTAGAGCCTCTTCTGATAAGACTGGCCTTGACTGAAAGTTACCCTCCGGAGCCGGTGCTAATATTTCAACACCTTTGTTGAAGAACAGCGGCATAATTACGTTGGACACATGGATGTAAGTCCGTGTGTGCGTTGAAAGAATGGTGACAAGAGTGAAATGAAAGTTCTTTCCGGGCCAGGATGTCTCATGCCCCACATGATCCATTTTGTGCAGCTATATGTGTAACTTACTTGTTTGAGTTCAGAGTTGAAGCCTTTCCCGGCTTCAATGAGTAAACCAAAAAAAAAAAAACCCTGGAGCATGAACCACAGATTCTCAGAGAGCCGGTTGTTAAACTTTGTCCTCGCTAATCTCACACAATAAAGATAACATAATTAAAACCCCGATTAACTCCCGACTTCAATCACGTTTGACCCACTTCATTACAGAAGCCATAAACGTAGCTGTAGCTGGAAGATAGGTTATATTGTTTCCTGTGTCTTTATTAACATTTCCCAATATGTTTAGCTTCTAGTTAAAAATTAAAAACGTTTATTGTCCTTTTTTGTTGTTGTTGTTTTTAAATTACATCGACTGATCAGTTGGTTTAAAAAGTCGTCACACATCTGTTTCACATTCCACTCCATTACAACCACAAACTACCAATGTGTTTTGTTGAGATTTTATAATTGGGCAGCACAGAGTGGTGGAAAACTGGAAGGTAGAATATAAAGTTTTACATCCCCCCCCCGCTGAGCTGATCTGATGTGGATTAGCAGTGCTTGCCAACAACTGATGAGGTCATCTAGAATGTTACCGTAAAATATCATCTCTTCCGCCTGGACACCAAGTTGTTAGCATGTTATGAGTCATTTAGGACATGTGTGAATAGAAAGAACAAGAGAATCTCAAGCAGTCTATACAGTATATATTGCTGTATAGACAATTGTTATTTCCACTGTATGTATGTAGTCTTACCTGTAGTTTGTTTTGATTGTAACATTTTGAAAGATTGTGGCACTTAAGAGTTAGGAATCTTTTCATTGTATGTTTATAAACTAGTGTGATCTAAATCACAGAAAACAGGCAAATTTCTGCAACACTAGCCGATTGCAAGTTTGCACAAATGTCGCTCTTATTTGTCAAATTTGCGTGGGAACATGCAGATAAGCCAGTCGCAGCAATCCACTGAACTCAGCTGAACGGAAAGGGTTGAAATTTGAGCTTGAAATTGATCAATAGCACCTTAAACAAATTTCAAACAGGACGGTACTTGTTTCTGGGGGTTTACTCCCAGTGTGCAAACAAGCCAAATAGAAAAGCTCTGGTTATGTAACCTTGCACAGTGATGAAACAAATGCACAAAGAAAACTTTCTGATCCATCCGTCCAGCCATCCATCCCAATAGGGACACCCCTCCCTTGCCCCTATTGGTGATGCCCATAGGTGATGGTGCCTATCTCCAGCTAACGTTCCGAGCGAGAGACGGGGTTCACCCTGGACAGGTCGCCAGTCTGTCGCAGGGCAACTTTCAGAGTCAGCTGCACCTTAAAGTCCAGCGGCAAGGAGGAGATATATATTGTGTAATCTTCCTGCTTTGGCCACATCTGGGGTTTTCTGTACTTAAATCTCTGCCTGTTAAACAGTGTAGGAGGGTAGGTTGTGTTATCGTCCATTCCAACAGCTGTCTGCTGAATTTAGCACAGAAAACAAAGTTCTCATGTCCGAGGGAGGGAACCCAGACCCAAACGAAGACCCCTCACCTAATGGATGTTTGTTCAGATGGACGTTATTTTGACCAAACTGTCTGTGGATATCCACAACACATACATAAGACAGAGCAACTTCAGCTGCAGTTTTGGTGAAGAACTCAATTAACTCTGATATTTTGTCATCCAAAGGTCAAATACAGTTGGAACAAGATGGAAAAATACTGATTCATCTGGTTTTATTCTGGCTCATCAAACCTCCCTTTAGCATCTATGGCTCAACATAGAATTGAAACAGATTAATTTATTGAATGTGAAGATTTTAACTCCTGACACACAAAGATACAAATTTGCAACCTTATTTTTACAACACAAACAAAGGGAGTACAGGGAGCTGACCCTAATGCTAACCCCTAACCCTAGTCATTCAGAAGAGAGTGGCTCGAGTTGGCTAGCCATTCTAGCTAACAGAATGTTATATCGGTAAAAATTGTCCCGATATAACCTTTTCACTTCCAGTATCAATACTGCAGCTCTGAGTATCGGCGGATATCGATATTGACCCAATACGATATCAGCACGAATCATACATATTTTTATTACTTAAAACTTCTTACTATTTTCAGGGTATACACTTAGATACAAACTTGCCATGTTGGCAGCTTATAAATTGTGCAGATTCATTCCTGACTAGAAAAAGAAAAAACATTTTTTGTTACATTTGGAAAGATTGTTTTGGTTTTATTTCTTGAAATTTGAATCATGTTATAAACTGCCGGAAGCATTTCCCTGTGTATATGACCAGTCAGCACATTTCTGTGATGCTTTTTGTAGATCTATCCAAAAAATGGCTACCCATTCTCAAATTTGCTCAATCAGCCCAAATGTTAATCTGCAGATATATGGATGGAAAATGCCACTGGGATTTGGTGCGTCAACTATATTGACACAAAGGTCTACCTTTGGTATCTATAACACCAAATCCTACCGTCGTACAACATGGACGTCTTTTAGGCGATGAAAACCAAGAACCTGGCAGGTTGATTTCACAAACACTGTAGGCAGATTTGACCTAATCTATGATCTGCTTACATAGCTACATACCAAAAAGTTGGCGCTTTCTAGGAGCAGGTATTGCAATCACATCAGCTTCCTTTGTTCTCTTCTGAGGGACCCCTTGTTTTAACTCCCCCGAATGAATACAATGGAGATTTTCCCAATTTTTGACTTTGTTCATTACCGGTAAACGTTTTCGTTGAAACATCTTTCCTAGGTTTTCCCAACCACCGGGCGCTGCTTTATGAATCATCCACACCCTCCGTTGTGCCCCTCATACCGGAGGCACGACACAATGCAACAGGGCCCCGCATAATTTCCCAATTCTTCCGCTTCTCCGCTCCAACTATTAATTTCTAAGCCTCGTTATGTAAGTCATTATGCAACGGGTTTTCGTTGTGTTATTTCAGGGCCCCATATTTGTCAATGGTTCCGGGTGAAGGTTTTCAGCGGTTGAAGCTGATGTTGACATTCACATGCTCCGGGATCTGGCCCCGTTGAACCCACCCGATTGGGTCGACTGTCGGTTTCAGTGTGGTACACCAGGATGGGCAGGACGTTGTGACGCAACACGTGTCCCAAAAAGTTTAGAGCAAACAGGGAACACGTGCAGACTGTAACTGAAAGGCCATTTGGTGGGGTATATCTTTAGTCTGTTTCTCATTATTTGCTTAATCTGTGTTAAGAAAACTGTGGTTGGATGTCACCATGACTCCCGTGTAAAACAGATTTGGGGAAATAAAAGCCTAGAGGGTTTTTCTCGCTGATTAGCGAACTTTAAGTTTAATATTATTGGGGATACTTTCATTTTCTTGGAACATTTACTCTCCCAAGCTTCTCAGTATCACTGAAATTTTCCAAAAACACATAGGTGTGGCAAAAACAATAAATCTTGCTGTTACACGTGACTTGGCCTGGTGTTTAGCCAGAGGTGTATCATAGTTCTCAAACACTTAAATATTGTTTATCTTGTCAAAAACCCAGTAAATGACTACGCCTCGCTTGATACGGGCCAATGAGTTTGATTATATTGAGTGCTTAAGTAGAACTGGATTTCTTTTGTTCCTTGAAGACGTTTCATCTCCTATCCAAAAGGCTTGTTCAGCTCAAGAACACAAGGTTTTTGACTTTTACATGAAAGCACGTTTACACTCCAAAATATTTGAAGCCCCCTAAAAATTGGCGCCCTGGGCTACTGCTAATTGAAAGCCCCTTCCAAAGTATCTGCAGAGATCATGCATGAACCACGGTGTCAAAATGAATTTAATCCTTGGAAATAAACCCTGATCTCCTTTTCCAGCTGGTAATTAATGATGTGATGCTTTTATTTTTTCCCTCTCCTTATGAGGCCAGTTCAGCTGGCTGAAAGGCCAGTGTCGCATTTCAAAAATCTTGGGAGGCTGAACTTGTTTGTTTACTTCACATGCAAACTTAGCAACGGTTGTGAGGTTGTAACTTCTTACCACACCTGCAATTCAATGCCTTCTATTTCTTGTTTTAATATTGAATTATATTTTCAGTCTTAAACACCATTCCTTGCATTTTAACATCACACCTAAGACTATACCCAATGAAGGTCTGCGGTCAGTATCCATAGCATGACGTCTAAATTAAACCATTCCCATAAAAAAATGATTGCTACCTGGAAGGGCTAGCATGGTGCAGGGCAAGCCTCTGACTCGCAAGCTAACAGGCGGCTTTCAACACCAGGAATATCCATCAGCTATATTTGTCACCATGTGACTGACAAAAATGATCTTGTGTTACCGTCATTTATCACGTGAACTAACCAGCCTAACAGTATGGCAGGCCATTTTAACACAAAACTGGTTTCATTCTGGCTATCTAAAAGTGAGCTTTGACTAGATACGACTAGATTCAAACTATCCTGAATGGTAATCTAAGACATCTGAATTCAAGATATCTTTGATTACATTTTGACGTATCAGATTGCCTTTCAAGACATCTCAAATAACGCCGCTGGATTTGAAGAGTCACATGTCTGTAATTACAATTCAAGATATCTCAAGCTTAACTATGACTAGTCAAAATCACACACACACACCCACACACAAACATATTTTATATACATTTTCTTAGATATCTCCAAGTTAGTTGTGCGTAGTCATTATTCATTTTCAAGATATTTAGAATTAAATTTCCGCTAGTTGAATCTTATACCTCCCATCTAAAAATATATTAAAGATATCATTGTATCATTTAAGATTTAATAGAATTATATTAACAAAAGTGAGATTTCTTAAATCTCACTACAAGTAAGATTTTTAAATCTTACTTGAAGATTAGTCATAATGTAATTGTTGATATGTGACATATATGTTTCAGGTAGTATTCACTAAATATCTTGAATAGAAGATTATGAAACTCAATGGTAAATCTGATGTCATTTAATTTAATCAAAATGTAATAAGATATATGCTGAATGTGTATTTTGTCAAGTCAAAGTATAGTTAGTATGGCAGTAGTGTTGTAGTAAAAGTTACTTAACACGAGAGCCAGTCAAGACCAAATATTCTTAAACCGGTCATGAGCACGGAAACACTATGTAGGATTGTCCAACCAGGGCTTCCTAAGAGAAGAAACGTTTCGTTTGGGTATATATATGATGGATCTATAGTTGTCTGAATGGCATGGCCATCAAATCCTGTCCTTCACCTGATGCTAAACCAAAGTAAAGGTAGACGTTTATGTAAGACAAGAACTCCCAAACTAATTTGTTGATGTTTCAGTTGGAGGCAGCATGACTCATTAAATTAAATGATATGTGATATGCCACTCTAATTAGGTAGGTACTGTGTAGGTCACAAACAGTCATAGTACAAGAGTCCTTGATGTCCTAACTCAAACCTCACTCAACAGAACCTGGGTCCTGTAAAGTATTCCATATCTTGGCATGTTTTTCCCGCTGTGTCATGGCGGGAAGCTCTCCCTCGTGAAAAGTGTTTTCATAAACAGGGATTTGTCTCATGGAACGTCATGCGCCACTTGTTTTCACAAATTGAGTTGCGCTAATTGTACAAACAGAGCTGCGGCTCAGGAGAATTAGATGCCATGCTGTCATACAGGCAAGCAGCTGGGTGGCAGTCCAGAGCCCTGTACTTTTCCATCAGGCAGCTGAACAAACGGCAGGAGCTTCTGGAATTTTTCTCAACAGTCATTCCTTATCAAAGGAGCAGCTACAAACACATAAACACACCTTTCCTTGAATTTTTATCTGGTCATTCCAGGGGGATTGACGGATGCAACTTTCTAAAGATGCACATGCTGCTCAGCAAAGGAAAAACAGTAGGAGTTTGACTGTCTACTTTGACAGACAAAATGTGGATGTTGCATGAGGAAGGACAACCCAAAGGGTTCAAGGACACATCCAGACCTACTGGTATCTCTCAGTGCAGAGTGACGTCTATATGAGCATGAGGCTCAGACGTCTATATGTCTGAGCCTCATGCGCCTTCACTCAGTCACCACAGACTGGAGGGCAAAGTGTGTGTATATGCTGTGGAGGGTTGACTGTACACACAACAATGACAGTGCAATCTATGACATGTGCAGTTGCCTTTACCACAGAACCTGTACAAGGAGCAATATCACTCAGTTCATTGGCTGTCATGCTAATGCTTTGAATAAGTCAATAGGGGATCAGTTACTGACTTTCATTAGACCATAATCAAAGAAATAAGAGTTCATGGTACAGACATAAAATGATAGGCTCATTCAATTGAGTTGCTTTTCACAACCAAAGTTCGTTCCTTTTCATAAAACTTTAAACATATTCTTTATGGAACACTATATTAAACCATAAATAGTACTATTATCAGTTTCAACAGACATTTTCTCTGAGGAAACATTGATGTGACTTGTTAAGGTCCAACACATTCCATACTATGGATAAAATGGCAGATCTAATGTTTTGAAACTTTGCTATATTGCTAGCTGGAGGAATGCCTGGCCTCAGGGTGATGGGAAATTGCCAAGAGTCTTGGCTCAACTACCTTCAAATGCTTGAGTAGTGTCCCATAATCTATTGGGTGTGGCATGATGTCCGCCCACCCTCAACAGTTTGCAACAACTTCAACTGTTCTGTACTTAGGAGTGTGTTTATGAGAGTTTTTGACGCACGGCTTCTCCCAAAAATGTTCTTTTGGGTCGAGGTCAAGATTCTGTGCAGGCTTCCAAACCATCTTGTTTGGTTGGTTGACCCAACCTAGATGGCCATTTCTTTCTTGGCCTTTTCTTGTGCACTGAAGCACGAAGCAAAGTCCTGTTGGAACAGGAAGGGGTAATTCCCAAACTTTTCCCACAAAAAAAGAAGCATGAATTTGTCCAAAATATCTTGGTATGCAGGAGACTTTAGAGTTCCTTGCACTGGAGCTAAAGAGCAGAGCCAGACTCTTGTGAAACAGCCACCACACCACAATCCCCTCTACACTGTGTTGTTTCAATGGCTTATCTAGACAAAGAGGAAAGTTTATCTTTATAATAATAATAAAAAAAAAAAGTAAAATGTCAAAGGGTGTGCATACATTTGCAACAGACTCTAGAGCTGTCAAGGAATGCCTCTGTAGTATTTAAACTCGCGATAACATAATGAGAGATGACTCGTACACCAAAAATGCTCCTGGGTGGAGCTCAGGAAATGCTTCCATCTCAGCCACCGTATCACATCTGTCACCATGTGCTGAGAGGACCACCTGAGATGGACAGCTGTTTTCTGTACAGTAAGCCGTCTGATAAAGATCAGAACATAAACATGTATAACAGGTTCACAGACCTCTACCGGTAGTTAAACTCTCCTGTCTCGGAAACCGAGCTTTGATCCCGAAGCAGAAACATACCCATTTAGTGCAAAACAACATCTTCTCAGTTTGTCCTCGCAAAATAAAATGTGAATTTTAAAATATGTTATGAAAGATATTCAGATAAAGAGCGTTTAGTGAATTGTCATTTACAGGGCCGGAAGAAGTACAACTATCTCATTCGTCCACAGGAGGGCACTGTTTCCTCAACAATATCTGAAGATCAGCTTTGCATCTTTAAATCCAAGAAAGGAACATGAGTACTTATCCTCCTGACAAATATATAGAGACCGTAACATTTCTCCAGAGCTGTAAGATTCCAGTCACCCAGCACACAGACTCTCCACCCTACTGCCCTCTGGGAGGCGCTACAGGAGCCTCCAGACTAAGACCACCAGGTACCAGAACAGTTTATTCCCCACAGCTCTCTCACTCCTGAACTCGGCCTCCAGACATCTACGACAACGGCTGCTGTGTCCTCATATACACAACAACAACACATGGACTGAAACCTACCTGCACTTTTATCTGTTAGTCACTACTGCATATACTGTAGAGATCATCTATTCCTGATCAGTCTGTGCATTCAGAGCCTGTATACTTAAAAGTTTTTTTTTTTAAAAACTTCACTGTTTTTGTAATATATATATATATATATATATATATGTTTATATATTTAGTTTTTGCTTCTGGATGAATGCAAACTGCACTTTGTTGATTTGTACTTGTGACGTCTGCAAGTTGAATTCTACTGAATTCTGTGGCATTCTGTTCTACTCTAACAAAGTGCAGCTCATAATTATTTTATCCTCCTCAGAGGCTGCAAGTTGGATCACGCATAAAGAAATCAACAGTCTCTAAATTTAACGACCGTTTCATTTTAAAGTTGATAGCAATCCAAAAAAAAAAAAAAAAAAAATGACAGAAACAGATAAATCGGAACAAAACGTAGAAATTTGGTTACGCGACACAACCAGAGTCTCCAACTTATATATTTAGGAAGAACAACTAAAAGGTGTAACTCCAGGAAGGAAGGTGTCTCCAAAGACAAACTATTTACTTTTTTTTTTTTTAAAGATTTACTGGACGAAATTTTACATGGTTGCACCTCTGGGGGTTTTACATGCATACATATTTTGTCCCACTGTCTTTTTTAAGCTGTGTCAAAACTGACCTGTGTTCAAGCTGATATGAAACAAAAGCCAATCCAAAGCAGTTTATGGCCATGAACCATAAAACAAACAAACAAAAAAAACCCCCGCAATGAATTAATAAAAGAAAAGATCAGAAGAAAAGAGAAAAGGACGACCTGAAGCAGACTGTTATTGGCCCATTTTGACCACAAATGGACCTTATCTGTTAAACACAAGAAACACCCGCGGTCATCTTCACCATGCGCTCAGAGGAAGGAATTGAAAGACGTCATTGTGAAGCCAAAGAATGCCTTGCCAAGAATTGGCGTACTTCAATTGGCAGGCACAGCAGGGTGTGTTTGAAAGTGTTGACACACACACTTTGTCAACCTTTGGAAAAAAAAAAAAAAGAAAAGAGCAATTTCTCTTTCAGCAACAAAACAGACCCGGACACACAAAAGCTTTCACCAGTGACACAAAGTGAAGGTTTTTTTTGTGGTTTTTTCCCCTTTAAAACTGTCATTGGTGGGAGCGAGAAAAAAAAAAAGAAAAAAAAAGAAAATCACCAGGATTTTACCAGCTGAAAGGGAGACATGAGGAAAATGCCTCCCACAGCAGCAGGTCTGAAGGTCAGAAAAAGCGAAAAGAAAAGCTTTCATTGTGTCAAGATTCAAAAGCAACATTCGATCATACTCGGAGTCCAATCCGCACGGCAACAAGAATTCCCGTTTCAGCTACATTTAGACAACGTTTGGTCACGTTGACACAACGTTCACCTGCCAGCAGGACAGCAAACACTCAGCCAGCGCTACGATCAGATGCTTTTAGATCAAACCTGTTCTTGGTTATGAATGGTATAGTCAAAGCCCAGAGAAAAATGTTCAATGAGATTCTGTGCCCGGACTTGAAAACGGAGTTTAGCAGAAGCTCTCTGTCCAATTGAACTCAACTAAAGTTATTTTGTAAGTAACTGGCATGTAGACGTTCAAAGAGTTGCAGAGGGGAAGAAAAAAAAAAAAAAATCTTTTTCATGTTAAAGAAATGTAAGGAATGTTTATTGATTGAAAATGAACCATTGATCAGATTAAAATCAGTCACTGGTGTGTATTAGAGTTGTGTATTTCAGTCTAAATTAGAGGTGCAGAAAAACAATGATTCTGAAGAGAATTGCAATTCCTATTCCTGGGAATTCTGAATGGGTTCAAAAATCCCTTTTAAAAAGCGTTTAAGAGGAGAAAAACCAGGCAGCTGAGCTAACCTTCTACCGGTGATTAAAGTTACAGAATTTTTTGTAGTTTTGTTAAAGCGTAAACTGATGGAATTTGATACAGAACTTTTAAATAAACGTCGTACTTGCTTCCACTGTCTTTTCCTCTCCTCGGCCACATCGTTTCAACAGAGTTCCTGGATCGTTTGACACAGAAAAATCGGTTCTTCAATTAAAAATCGGTTCTGAATCGAGTTGTGACCCGAAACACTGGAATCTAATTGCTAGAAACTGAAAAATTCTAATATCTAAAAGCTGGTACATACTCCTGCAACATACTCAGTGGCACACCAGATCACAAAAACCATCATGATCCACCCTCCACAGTTATAAACATTCTTTGCGTTCCTCTATTGTTTGCAGATGTAAAAGAATTAAATATGAAAAAAAAAATAATAAAAAATCAAGGGTTGAAACTATTTAGAAAGCAGTTTTTAATGTCCGAAGGATGCAGAAAGGTTCTGTGTGAATTATAGAAGGCAGCTCATCACCTCACAGCCACTTAACATAAACGAGAGGAGACAGTTTGTGACCTGTGGTGGTCTCAGTGTTTCCTGTTCAACGCCGGAGCGTTTTGAGAGTGAGCTCATAGACAGCAGAGATAATCTGCAGTCACAGCAGCTGAGAGTGGAAACGCGTTGAGCGTTTAGAACAGAAACGTTCTCCTGCGAAGTGGAACATGTCTCTTTCGAGTTCTGCTGAAAAGGTCTGCGTACCTCTACGCGCCCAGCCGCACTCGGTGCTTTGATGGTTTCCATCTTCAGCCGGCGAGGACGGGGACACTCTGTGCCGATCGATGGGCTTCATGGAGTCTGTGTGGAATAAAAGCAGAGAGCTGAGACAATCCAGACTGTATTTGGTGGGAATGAAAACAACTTCGACCAATATTCTAATCCGAAACGATGCATACGGCGTGTTTGAGGCGAGCGACGTGGCTCGCCATCCAAAAACTCTCATCGTGTTAAAATCAAGTCAGTTGCATCCAAACTGGTTTTCTGTTGCTTTCTTGCACGTCCAACTCTCCCATACTTTGTGTTCACACACAGATACAGGGGGAGCAGCTGAAGCCTTTCCTGTGCCTACATCTCCCACAATGCTGTGTGGTTCTGCATATGCATATGTCTAATTTTTATAACAACTGGCATTAACACAGTTACCTGATTGTGCCATAAAATGGCACAACATTCCTGGAAAATACATAATACTGTCTCTTTAATACTGTGTGAACTGTAGAGGACTATTCTAATCAAACAGTCAGAGTCGAAGCACCTTTGGCAAAACAAAAATAGACGTAGTTACGAATTTAACCACCAGGTGAGACAGAGGTGCTGCAGGTGTAAGTGGATGCTGATTTCCATCTGGATGAAGAACTGGATGCAAGTGTTGTCCTGTGTTGGCTTGCGCTAACGCTGTTCAGCAAAACAAATAGCACAAAGCGTTAGCCCCTCCATCCTATGCATTAAAGCCACCCTCACTGAGCGATCCTGCGGAGGAGACTTGACACTGTGGAGAATCCACGCAGGCCTTTCCCTTTGATGGCTGGCGCTATGGAAACGTTCAGTTTGTCACCATGTCCCCTGTGGGCCGCTCGTAATTACCGCAGCCTCGTGATCGGCCTGGAGTCGGGGGAATTGGTTAAAGCCGCCGTTCTCGTTTCGCTTTTCAGATAATGGAATCGACTCGTCTTCGGAAGTGGGAATTTGATTGATCTTGTCCTCTTTTCATTTTGCCAGCGAGTGCTTGTGCTCGGGTCTGGGAGATTAAATAAGAAATCAAACCAAAACAGAAACAGTTGATGCCTGTTAGAGTTGGTATAGAGGTGTGGAGAAATGATCCCCTCAACCCCCATTTCAGATTTCCTCTTGGTTTTCTTCTTTGTTACGCTCAAAAAAAAAAAAAAGAGAAAAGAGACTTAAAAAAAAAATCAGTTAATTTGTTACATGTAATCAAATTGAGTTTAACGTGAAAACTTAATGTATGTACTTGTAAACAGTGAAGTATTATTAAAAAAAACAAAAAGCGAGGAAGTCAGTAAGAAATACCTTTTTTAAAAAATTTTTTAACAAAACTGTAGCTGATAAGTTTGAATACCTTAAAGGACAGCGTTCATTTGGTGCAGACCCCCATCCCCCCTCAAATACTCAGATAAGTGAAGCAGCTGCATACAGCAACATGGTTTATCCTTTACAAACGCTCCACAGATCAACATTATTTCAGGAAACACGAGGATTACATAAACTGCACCCACAGCTTAGTGCCATCTGAAATATTCTGCCCCAATGAGCAAATCCCAAAATGCTCCTCCTTGGTTGGCGCCACAAAAAAAAGCCAAAGGGTGTAGCTGCAGCTGGTTGTTTACTTCCTTCCACAACTCGGCGCGCCTGGCGTGTTTTATAGACTTCTTCACGGTAGGGTGAAGCCAAACAGCGATTCGCCCCACACCCTGTGGTCGGGGGAGATGACAAAGATGCCCTTAAAGTCACAGATGCTTAATTACAGCGATGTTATCGTTAATGAACCGAATCGTCCTTGCGAAGGGCTCTATTAGAGGCGACGGGGTTATTATCTCAGGGCTCGCTCAGAAATCCCGGCAGACTTTATGATACTCTGGTTTCCAATTACATCTGAATGCCTCGAACGCAGAGGATCGGGCTGCTTGTGGCAGAGTGTGGCCCTCTGAGGCCATTTCATGGGTTATCGCTCAAACGTGATAAAGGGTTTTTTGGGTTAAAAGTGAGCCAAGAGACACAGCAGGCTAAGCAAGAGGGGCTAGCAATCCGCTGCCTGGTCCTACCCCAGGCGACCCCCCACTCCGGCACCCAAACACAGAACCACCCATACGCCCCAATCCGCCCGGGAATGACGCCAACCCCAGTGACGAATTCGTTCAACTCTTCCCAAACCTTTTTATGCTATAGCCCCACAAATCGCATTAGCTTCTGTTCCAATCACAAACCCACAAGCAAAATATGAAAGAAGCCATTGACTTTTTGAATGTTTTTGTCCCACTTTTCTTCACTATTTAATGATTATTCGCTCAGTAAGAGGACAATTCCTTCAGTCTTTTTCCTGTCAGGCCATGTGTCCACTGCTAATGCTTGACGAACTTGACAGGCAGCCAATCAACAAGGTGAGCATCACCAGTAACATTTTCAATTTTTGCTAACATTTTCCAACATGAGCCAATCACAAACAGATTAGGTTATATGACTAAAACATTTCAATTCAGACAATTTGTTTTACATTTTGCATTTCCCCCCCCCCCTCATCTTCTTAGAGGATCTCAAAAATAATTATGTATAATTATAAATAATAATAACAACCAATCAGAGCCAGGAGGAGGGTCTTAGCGCTGCCACAGCCAATCACTAATGTGCTCACTCCCTCTTGGTTGTTCTCTGCTAAACAACAGCTGGTTCACCACAAGTTAAGCCTGCTACAAATGCTAAGGCTAGTTAGCATAACAATGATCAGAGTACATGAGGTTTTTTTACGGAAGTTTTGTTTGATTTATGTGCCGTTTTAACAATATAGAAAAAAATATACGTTTTTGTAAGAGTTACATACTGCAGCTTTAATTAAATTATTGACACTGCTGAATTATTTGGATACTTAATATGGACATGACAACTCATTTTCAAACTAAAATAAATCAAACATTCCCTCCACATCCTCGGCTTGTGCTGCTGCTCCGTCCACACGCCTTCCTCCTCCTCTTCCTCCTCCTCCTCCCTCGGGTCTACAGTCGCTGTGTGAGCTCCGTGTTTACTGGGAGGACAGGACCACCCCTTCCCCTCCCTCACCCCCCGACACCGACACGCAGGTGAGCCGCTTTTCCCTCTCAGACTCGGCGCGGATCATCCGAGCGGCTGGAAGCGGCGCGCGCGGCGCTCCAAGTTCCCTTGCAGGGTCTTAGGATTCGGGAACGGCCGAGCGTCGGAGCGGGAGGGCGGGCTGGAAACGGCAACAGTGTGGACGAGAAGGTGAGATGGGTTTTTTTTTTTATTTTTATGTAACGCTTTTTGGGGGGGGGGATGCAAGAAGGCAGAGGGTTAATTAATTAATCCGAACATAAGTTGGATAAAAACAAATCAATTACTTGTCTTTTGGGTTTTTGCATTAATGTCGTCTCAGTGGAACTGTAAACTTTTCCAGCTAATGATAACATGGTAATAATTTCTTTAGTGCGTGGAGGACAAAAAAAAGTTATCATAATAAGTATAAAACATTACATGAGTAAAATGTTTTATTTTATGTACGTTCAGTCGGAAATATTTTTCATCAGAGCTCCCTGACTTTCTGTTCTACCCAGTGCAAAATGTAAAGTTTAGAACAACACATGGTTCACCTGTTAATTATGGTGAACCTTGATTGACCATAATTAAGATTGAGAAATCTAGTTATGGTCAGATAATTTCTCAATTATAGATAGAGAAAACTAGCAAAATCATTTTTGGAAATGATTTAAAAATTGGTTGGAATTTGAAATTACAAATGTATTTTTTGTTGTTAAACTTACAATATTTGCTAAACTTGCTTTTCCCGGTGCTTTTAAATGTGTAAAGCAAACAAGATTGTCCCCATTGGCTGCACAACTTAATTGTTGACTGTTTAGTTTATGGCTACTGTAATGCTGTAATATTTGCAATATTACAGCAAAGACGCAAAACAAAGTGAAAATAAAACTGCATTATTATTATTATTATTTTTATTTTTATGAAACCATGAAGTAAGGGAATGAAGAATGCATAGGTGGAAAACTGGTGATGTGGATTATAAACACGGATCGGATTACACTTGTTCCAGCAGGTACCACCAGTTGTCAAGTGTTGGTGATGCCAGCCACCATCAGAGCTGCAGATTAGTCTTTTGTGTATTTTTAGAATCATGTGTCTTCTGGCTTACACAGTCCTATTGTGTTTTTGTTATTGTTATGTCTTTTTTTAATCATTATACGTCCTGCATTGAAACAGGACATAAAGATAGTACTCATTAGATTAAACAGAATTACGGAACAGGGAGAAGACAATCCCTCTGATTCTTCTGTCTTCTTTTTTCTTGTTCATTTCCGTTTCTCAGGTGTGCAGTGCGTTATCGGAGACTTGTTTACCTGACATGTGCTCACCAAGTGAGACGGTAACCTGAGTCCTGTCACGGGGGTGTCCAGTATGCACGCTGTTGCATCACAGCTTTTAGGAAAGACTGATGTTAGAGGCAGCTGTTGCCACCCTGCTGTTGCAGCCATGCTGCTCCTGCTGTGTCTTGGCTTCATTCCCACAGTGGCCCCTTGCCCACCACACTGCCTTTGTGCCAGTGATATCGTTTCCTGCAGTGGGAGCAATCTGTCCACGTTACCCTTTGGTCTTCCAAGCTATGCCACGAGGCTGGACCTGAGCCACAACGCCCTGAGAACCGTGCAGATGGACTGGGTTTCCCAACCGTTTCAGCGGCTCACCACACTGGTTCTCAGCTGGAACTCCATAAGCCAAATCGAGATGGCCGCCTTCACTGCGACACCATGTCTCATCCATTTGGACCTTTCATCAAACCAGTTGAGAGTTCTGAACTCATCCGTCTTCAGCGGGCTGATGGAACTTAAAGAACTGCTCCTGATTGGAAACCAGATTGCCCAAATAATGCCGGGGGCCTTTAGTGGTGTCTACAGTCTAAAGAGACTCTACCTCTCTGCAAACAGACTAACATCTTTCCCCCTGGGACTTTTTGAGGACCCTAGTGGACCGCGTAACCTAACCTTCCTGGATCTGTCATACAACAGGTTGTCCAAGTTACCTGTCCAGAGCCTGCTGTCTCTCAGCCGCCATGCCGGAATATATTTGCAGGAAAATCCTTTGCTGTGTGACTGTGCATTGATTGCTTTGCTTGAATACTGGCTTTGGAAACAGTATCGCCCACTGGTGGATTTCCAAGTTGGATACCAATGTAGAGGGACTGCAGTTCGAGAGGTTAATTGTACACATCAGGATTTGTCAGACATACCCCTAGAGGCACAAAGCTATCGCGTAGAACCTGGCGATTGGCTAAGAGTACCCTGTCCGGGATTAGGTCTTCCTGTCCAGCAAGGGTTGATTGTCTTCTGGGTTACCCCAAGAACAGCACTAAATTCCTCAGCAAGTGATCTGAGTTCTCATCTGTTGGTTTTTCCCAATGGCACGCTTGAAATCAAAGGAGCACTAATGGAAGACTCTGGCATATACGAGTGTGTGGTTGCTCGGGGACACGACTACGATTCAGGTGAATCTCCAGAAGCCAGGATCATGGTCGGTAACTCAAGTGTCTCCTCCACCACAGGCTTGGCTCGTCGCAGCAGCGGTGAACATTTCAACACGGCGTTCACCACCCTTGCTTCCTGTGTGATCAGCATCATACTAGTCCTGCTCTACCTCTACCTCACTCCCTGCCAATGTCGAGAAAGTCGGGGTGGTGGCTCCAGGGGCTGTGGCGCACGGGCCATCATTCTCTGTTCTGACCCCAGAGAGGTAGAATCAGGACAAAGGCGTGCCAACGGAAAGAGGGTAGCGTTCTTAGAGCCTCAGGCAGAGGACTCGGATATTACTGTCCCAAAAATACCGGTGATGACATTGGATCACATTTCCACTGAGGGAATTCTCAAAAATGGAAGTAGGACAGTGGGACACACCTTCACAGACCCTGCTCATGAGGTATAGTGAGGGGAAAACATCTTAATAACATTGTACTCTTGAAAGTCTTATTTTGTGTATTCGAAGTGGAAGAAAAAAAACACCTTATGTAAAATGTGAGTTATGTGAAGTAGCTGTCCATTCTGGGTTGGGGAATTTGTCTTAAATGCAGTCCTTTAACAAAGTAGAATTTAAATTATGTCTGTTCTCTGTGTGGTGTCTGTTTTATATTCAGAGTTCATATGGAAATGTCCCAGTTATCTCTGAGAATCGTTCATGCATGGATCACAGAGATCATAGAAACGTGGGAGGGCTCTTTAAATTGGGCCAGTAGGGATATTTTCACACCTGACTGATGAGTGGAGTTGGAGGACTTTATCTGTCTACAGTGTCTAGCATGTGTTCTGGATAAAATTATAGTTTGTCCTCTTTTGTTAACTTTGTTTTTCATGACTTTGTTGTCTCATGGAACTTGTCATTTTAAAATGTTCCTTTTTGGTTCAGCTATAGATGTATAAATGTTTCAAATCATCAATCAAATTTTAATATCAAAAACATCCCATAAATTAACGCATACTGCAGTTTTGAAATGACCATTTAAATTATTTAAGTAACAAATCTATCCGAACCAGTCAGACCACAACCGTAAAGGTGAAAAAGTAAATGTCCCCTTAATCTAATCAAGCATTTGCATTAACCTGAATTAGTCTTTTACAAATAAACATTGAATTGTTTTATTCAGCCATATTGTAAGGTTCTTGAGCTTGAGTGACCTAAGGTTGTGCGGGAGAATCTCAATCAGATTTAAGTCCAGACTTCGACTAGGCCACTCCACAAGCCTGCATGCAAAATTTTAAAAGGTATTCAGAGGAGGACTCACTGGTATTTTGGATCACTGCTCTGTACAACCATAAAATGTTTTCCCAAAGGTCTTGAGTAATGATTAGCACTGGGCGTATCCAGTAAATTTGAACTCCGCTTTGTAAATTAGAAAATGTGTTAAACACAGAAGATTTATTATTTTACAAAGCATGCAATTACTTTTTCACATAGGGCCAGTTTGTTTGAAATAACTTTCCTCTTTTAATAAATGAACTCATCGGTAGGAAACTGGCTTTGCATGCAACAACATGATCTTTGATGGTATTAGAATTAGCTTGATGATCTGAAACACTTTTGGGTGGCAAAAAAAGCAAAGACTAAAATGGGTAAATATTTTCCCTCAGCACTGTTTTTACATACAGTCGTTTTAACTGGAAACCTCATCTGTTATGCTTTTTATTAGCTCTTTCCATTTAACTAAACTGGAATTCAGCGTTGGCTCAGAATTACATACAAAATATATGTATTATTTTCACATAAAAGTGGCCCTAGTGACTCTCAAATGACAAGGTCAGTTTAAATTGTTGCTTGCAAATTTTCATGGTAATGTGGGACTGTGATGCTCGCTTTGCAGAGAAACAGACAACGCTAAAGCATGTAGGAGTAATGTTTTTCACATTGGTGTGAATATGATGAAGAGTGCCTTTTATGAGAAACTCAGAATTGGTTTCAATGCAGTATATTTTAGTGGGAACTTGTCCTGAAAAAAGTTGACGCAGCTGTGTTTAAACTACAGATGAATGACTTCCTCACAGACAAAGTCTGTATTTCCACCACTGAACGTTTTCATCGTTCAACTACAGAGCTTTCCACTAGCCTAGACTGTTGGTCACTCCTTTTGCTAAGAGTTTTACTAAATGCTACAAGCCTGTGTTCATGTGCAGAATAAGACAGATATCAGACGACACAGATATCGTCTCTACAGCCAAATCAATAGATCATATTTTGAACTCACTGGCAAGAAAAACAGCAGAAATGCACTTTTGCCCATACCGTAGAGAAAATGACTCTTTGTGAGAAGTTTGAGGAGGCAACACCTAAGGAGCGATAGTGCCAAAGGCAGTAGCCAGGACATCAAACAGTCAGTGACAACAGTAAGGAGAAGTCACCAGGCAGTGTTTGCCTTGCAGATGCATTAGACAACATAACTAGTTGGCTATTACATATTTAAGTAACATTATACTGTGTCCAATAAATCTTCAAGTAACTGAGTAATCAGAAGTACACACACTCTGCTGTGTGCTCCTCCAATATTTTTTTTTCTTTTAAAAAATATTTCTGCTAAACCCCCATTGTTTTCAAGAAACAAGAAACCAGCTTATGAATACCTTTGGAGCCCATCTGGGTATGAAATGTTGTGAAAAACAGGTGGTAAATTGTACCGAGAAGTTTCTGAATGGTACTCTAATTTTTATGTGGATTTGATTAAGGGAAAATCTGGTTAAACAATATTTCGTTTTGAGTGGTATGCCATTGGTCATAGCGGTTCGGTACGTTATTTCATGGTCCGGTGTATTCAGGAGAGTTTCTCCCTAACTACACAGTATCACTGACCTATAGACTTATAACTGAAGAGGGTTCAGGAATGCCGTTGTACGGCTCAGTAGTATGGGCCACCTTTACCATGGAAACAGACAAACTACAGTACAGAACCGCAACAACCCATACCATACTGCTCTGTGGAAACGAGGCAATATGGATCCCGACACTCACACAGAAAACCATATTGGTTCGTGGGCTGTCCAGATTATTTTGTAGACAACAAATCTTGGTTCATCCTGCCAATTAGTTTTTCCTAGAACCGCTGTGGATGATGGGGACGTGGAGAGAGCAGTTGAAACACATATCACTAAATCTTATGATGTTCAAAGAAATGTTTGTGCTGCAAGAACAGCTTTTTCTGTGAGTTTTGTTGGCCCACGAAAAACTGTATTTGGTTAACATCTGAGCTAAATAAAGAAATAGTCATAGAGTGAAAATGCTAACATTAGCTAACTACACAACATAAAAAACACAATTAGCAGAACCTGAGATAATCCATGTCTTCAAAGGTGGAAACATAAATGTCCACCACCTAATGACGACCTTTAAAACGATCAAGTAATTTCTTTTTGTAATTGAGAAAGACATCTATGGATGTTGTGGTCAGCTAAATTGGTGTTCAGTTATTTTTGGTGTCGAGTCCCAGACTTATGGCCTTTTGTTTTTTGTTTCTTTATCTTGTGTCTTCCCTCATTTCACTTCATGTAGACGCTAGCATGTTGCGTGACGTCAAAAACTGTTTACATAAAACCGTTACGGGAATCCTCAGCAAAGTCCAAGGCTTTGCTTTGGCGATTTTTAGCAATTGAGCTGGAGTCATTGGATGAGTCTTTACAACACATCCTACCAACATTTAGTTTGTTTTTTGGGGGTTTTTGCTTTTAACATTTAATTTATTTTTCCTACATTGTCTTTGACAGTCATTGTGAAGTATAGTCCCAGTTTCAACATCACCATTGAAATGATGCATGGAGAAAAAGAAGTGAAGTTAATTTTTTCTTTTTGACGCCATCAAAATACACCAATGTAATTTTAGAAGGTAGGCGTTTAAGATTAGTGATAAAAATCTAAATCTGTGTTTTGTGTCAATACAATAGAGTTTACAGACTGTTTTTATAAGTGTAGAATGTCAACAGTTGTAAATGTCATTGATTAGTCCTTAACAATTAACTGACTGTGTCCTGTCTGTATATTAAATGTTGAAGACGTCTCATGCTAGAAATGACACCTTTGATATGACCACTGTTCATCAGAACCATTTGATTGAATACTAACAGGACATGTTTAAATCACAATTTTACACTCAATCTTGTTAAGAGGTATAACAATTGTCCCAGGGTTTTCTGTTTCCACTGTCCTATGTGCACAAGATATATGTGCTTGCCATTAGTTGCGCTTTCATTGACCATATAATTGTGCAGGATGACATTTCAAAAATAAATTTACTTAATGGAAACATGGCAATTTCTTGTTTTTTGATAATGTTTTGGTGTCAAAATGAGGTGGTTTTTTGGCCATATCTAAAGTGATTTATTTAGCAAAATTGCAGTGGAAAAACTTTTTATGTATCACATATACACACAAGTCACATGATCAACAAGCGGATGTTGCCACTGGTGCAACCCACAAAGAAGAAGACGACAGGAAGTGGTAGGAGGACAATGGGGCAACATGTTTTTTAATGACTTATTACATAAACAAATTTATTCGCGTGTGATTTCAATTACGTTTCATATTTAATTGAAACACCGTAATTAAAAAATTGTGCTTTTTTTGTTCACATTTGTTAAAGAAACTCAGCTATTGGCTCCAAGCTTCAGGTTCTTCCAGTAGGGCAATAATCTATTAATAATGAGTGTTGCAACACAAAAAGGTTTTGACAAGGAATCAGAGTAAATGGCACTAAACCATTTCAGATTTTCCAATATTATGCAAATTGCTTTCACACCAGTTACTAGCCATACTGGGTTATCTAAAAACATGACTTATAAGGATCTCAACCAGAAGAATATAAGCTGAGTTAAGTGCGTTTAAAGAAAGAGTGTATTCAATGTACACTTTGCCACCATCTCAAGACCTAGTAAATTTACCCATGAAGTTTATCTTTCAAGTAAGGAGATCTTTTGCTTCCTGCTGAGGTTCTGCCTCTGATTCAGGAGACCTTTTCAGTTCTGAACATGTTTGTAAGTAAGAGTCTCATAAGTTCTAATCATAACAATTACTCTAATGGAGCATTAAGGGCACTAATGGGACCATTAGGATGCATGAGTCACTGGCCATGGCTTGGATCGTCGTTTCCTGATGATTCAAAGATGCTACTCAGTGCCTTACTATTTGAGAAATCCTTCAACCTCCTGTGGCAACCATTCAGCCTCAGTGGGCCTAACTCCACTTTTGAGATGTTTCTCCTCCTCGGAGATGCAGTTTCCTAGGTTCAGAGTCCCTCCTTTGCGACTCCCCCACTCAGCTCCTTCAGACTAGCCAGCAGCAATTAGCAAACACCTGTTTCAGAAAGAACAGGAGTCTTTAAGGAGACAAAGGCCCAATGTCAATATGTTAAATGACAAAGCAAATTTTTTAAAGTCATATTTGATATTTATAACATCTCTAGGTGACAGTTACTTGATTATGATACAAAATTGCAGTATGTGGCTGGAAAACACATAATACTGCCCCTTTAAATATGTGGGAAAAAAGCACAAGTAAGTAACATCACATCTATAGTAAATAGCTACCCAGTTGAACACTGTCAACTACACACACTTGATCCCAATTTGCATGTACTATTCAAACCTGGCGGGAAACAATATTCCAAGACATTTTCCTTTATTTCCTCATGTTTCGAGTCACGTGGCATGCATCCTTCATGATGCAAATCTTCAGATGCAATCGCAATGGAAAGTTTAATACTTTCCATTTGCAAACGCCATGCTAAAAGGTACTTATCCACTGTGACTTTTTGGGCAGACCTCCAAGCTGAAGACAGAATTTTATAGCTTTTGAGGATAAATCATGACATGAATTCACTTTATTCTGCTCTTCCTTAAAGGGCCGAATATTCGGATATTCGATATCTTTTGTGGGCACAGCAGCAAGGCAAACACTTGACAATTTCATCTTTATGGATGTTGTGGAAAATAAAGTTGCCTACATCCCGACCACCTTGTTACACACACGGCTGGACACATTCCCTGAAGATCGATCTGTATCTGCTAGGACAGAAGGAGTGTCTGGGCTTGGCCCGGAGGCTTCAGTCAGCCCAGATCACTATCACACAAATCAAAGAGACGTTTGCTTGAATGCCCTAGAGCTCACTGTGACCCATATTTCTCCACCTTTCCTTTGTCTTGATCTCCGAACGTGTGGGATCATTTGCAGCATATCGCCACATCTGCTAATGTTTCTCCAGCTACACATGTCCATTCTGGCCAACGCTGTCCTCACCAGGGTTTCTTTTCTGTGTTATGGTCAAGAAGAAAGTAGCAAAGGTGACATTTCGTCATGATGAGTGAAAGTGGAATAAAATGTCTCGGTGCTGGAGGTGAGTTGTGTGCTATGTCCAAGAACGACACGTTTGTCCTGTCATGTTTGGCCGCTGCGTTTTGCCTCGTGTGTTTTTGGTATTAGTGGGATATAAATCAAGAGGTGGTTTGGCTGGGGGGAAAAAAAAAAAGAGAAAAGTCATGTTACATCAGAAGGATTTAATGACGACAAACAACCTTTTAGTTAACAAATCGCCTTTCCAGAAATCCTCTTACAGGCTTCTGCCGATGCTACCACGAAACACTGATCCTTTTACAGCAACTCTTCAGAGTCTACACACCCATCGTTGAACTGTTCACTTTTTGTGATAGAAAAACATAAGACCATTATAAATCACTTTGGCTTTTGCCACCAACATCGCAAAGTTCACACAAATTTACTTACTAACCATTAGTCCACTGTCTGGCAAAAGTCTTCCGGATCTATCAGATTGTGAGGTCATTTCTTGTCCCTGGTGACTGCATAGATTTAGTTCCTTACTTTCAATATGACATAAATTTCCTCCCCTGCAGTCATTTTTCTTGATTTGTATGCACAAAAAATAAAATCTCGCTTCGTCCTCAACCGTCTTGCACGTTTTTCAGTCCAGGTTAGTGACTTTGTGGACATATTCATAACTGTGGCAAAACCTTATTTTTTTTTGTCACAGCCAGTAGTGGCAATTTAGAAAGGTGCACCCATATGCAAGCCATCTTTTCCGTTTTATATTTTCTCCCAAAGATAATAGTTTTTTTTCTTTGATTTGTAGGGAATTTATGTCACAATATGTGGAAAAAGTTGTTTTTTTTAAACGATTTATTATGAGCATTTGGTCTACCGCATGCAGGTATCCAAGTTTTGTAGAAACGAAATATTAAAGAAAACAAATTTAGTGTTGGAATGTCAGAAAAGAAATTTCTGAGCTCGCACAGGAAGCAGTTTTTAAGGCAGGTGCTGAACAGACACCTGAGGTTTTCCTGTTCACTTTGTCGTGACATGTAGCTTTTCACAGGTCTGTAGCGTGACCTTCTCAATGTGCTGTTGGTGTCAGTCCTGTATAAAAGCCTGGAACATATTTTCCACTGCTGTTCAGCAGATAAAGATCTATGTTAGAGAGAGAGGGATTTATGATCTGCTGCCATCAGTTCAGTGACTTATTTTTTATGGACGAGAATGAAGGAGAACGGCAAATCTAAGGAGTTTTGTTTTCATTTGTTTCAAGTTAGGCAGTAAATGGCTAACTTGTTTATATGGAAGCACATCTAAGAAATGGTAGGCATAAGAAAAAGTGACAGCAGAGTGAGAACTGATTTAAATGATTAGTAGGCAGTGTGAAGATACCATGATTGGCTAACCATTAGCTGCTAATGGCTATGAAGTCTGTCTCTGGTTTGAAGGGCTACTTAACAGTTTGTTGGAAAGTGAAAATACTGAGATTGAATAATTCAATAACGGTCAGAAAGTCTTAAAACATCTTTACAATGCCTTTCCAGGTCTACTATAGAATTCTGTAGGACTGTAGGTTTGAGATAAAAGAATCAAAGTCCAGAAAATGTAGAGCTCCCATTTGTTTTTCTTTATGTGTTTTTTCAAACATTTCCTTCCAATTTACAGCATGACACGTTCACACAGGAGGGAGAGTCTCCCTCCGATCTAAAACACCTGCCTTTTAAAGCATTGGCTCCTCCTGGACTAATTAAGGGGTGGAGTCAACATTTACAAGTAGGAAAAAAACATTTGTACTAAACTATATTCCTAGAAAAAATGTTTACATTTCAACTAACAACTTCAAAACTAAAACAAAAACAATCTGGGCCCCAACAAAATCCAAAAACATCTCCCCTCCCTCTCAAACAATGAATTTTGAGGTTGATTGAAAACACCTACGTCAGCACTGCTCATAGGCGCACTTCCATGGCAACACATGACCAGGTGACCTCAAAGAGAAGAAAAAATGATTAAAACAAAACACCAAACAAAGCAAGTTGCTTCCTCCAAACAAAATACATTTAATAAATAAATTGGAATATAGAAACATAAACACGTCACCTGTTAGGGAGGGGGTAAATCCCTCACAAAGACATAAAAAGAAAATACATGCATAGTTTAGTGAATCCAGGATTGATTGTTTCCTACAGATTATATAAAACAAACGTAATTTTACAATTTATCTTAGAACAACAAAAAAGGGCAATCCTTTCCCCTAGCCTGATAAAAAAAAAACAAAAAAAAAAAAAAACAACACATTGCTAAAACTACAGGTAGACTACAATTCTAAAACGGCGCCAAAAATTTGACATCATCGTTCAAAACGTCTCCATTTCTGTGATTGGCTGGGTAGAAATAATTTTTGGAGGAATCCAAGTGAATGGGAGAAAGTGTGCTCAGAAGCGAGAATTGAGTCGAGCAAAGTTGTAGTAAACGGGCAAAATTAGTCTTTTTCAACAAATTACTATAAAATCAGTATTAATAGTCTAACAGAGTAGTTTGCAACAATGTCAATAATAGCCTCCTATTGTCTTTATGACAAAGTGTTTTGTGTACAGTTAATTACTATTGTCATAGTTGTGGTAAGGCCTAATATAATATGCTGTCCAAAGTTCTGTATTAATCACAGATCCTATTAAATATACAGCAATTGCATATGGCAGTATAACCCAGCACTACAGAATCATTTACTCTATGAGTCTAATGTTTCTGACTATTCATAATTCACCTGCACAGAATGGAAGTGTGGGCTGGAACTAAAATAGGAACAGTAATGAAAAACAAGAAAAAAAGGAAAAAAAGAAAATGGATCCATTTAGCAAATTGTTCCCATTGTTTAATTAACCTCAAATCATTAACTTCGGGTTCTTACTCGTGTTGTTGATGGATCGTCTCTAATCCAGTCTCTCAGAAATCTGGACAACATACTTTAAGGCAGTCTTGTACTAAAAAAAAAGCTCTAGTTTCTAATCTGCAAAGGACTTTTAAGACGCAAATTTCATCCAAAATCCGAATAACCTGCAGATATTGATATTGTTTGGCATTGATCCAGTAATTTTTGCAGCACACGCTTATTTTGAAGTCGCATCGGCAAAATACGGCTCTGTGAAAACGCATTTGCCTCTTAAATATGTCTTCCGTTTGCCTTTCTGTCATGCCTGAATGCTTGACTGATCAGGAAATACATTTTACATTTTTATTAGCAAGAATCTCGCAACAAAGATATGAATTTAAGGGTTTAGCGAAGGAAGGGCTAAAAGGGATGGACAGATGGGGAGATTTGCTAATTGAGAATTGGACGACAGCTCAGCGGAGGGCCACGTTCTCCGATTTCAAAGGTTTGGACTTTCTTTCTGAGTCTTGTGTTCCCTCAGAAACTAGCGTCTTTCCCCAAGACACGAAATTCACAGAACGAGAGACAGAGAAAAAAGAAAGGAGGTGGAGGAAATTAAGTAAGGGGAAGCAGCTGCCTACTCATTTCTTTGAGAAGAGAGGTGAGCAGCACCGCTGAGCTGTTTGAGTTCATCTCAGAGGGAAGGCACTGGCAGCACGTTAGCTCTTTTTCATGGTTCCATTTGAACTAATTTACAACCAGCTGTTATCGGTATAATTGAAGACACCACCATTATTGTCGGCAAATCTGAACGCAAGACGGATAAAATAAAAATCTGCAATGTTAACACCCAGCCAGCAATCCTTTTTAATAAAACAGAGGAGGCCAATATCCTAACATTAGTGAATTATGAATAATGCAGAGATAAATTATTACATGTCCTGTTGGTCCAATAGAGGCAGATTTAATAAGAACTGCTTTCAGCTCTAATTACTACTTGGTTCTTATTAGTGCTACATTAGTTAGCTTGATTTTGTCTTGTAACACTTAAAGGGCAGTATTATGTATTTCAATAGCACAATCAAGTAACCACGTTACCTTCAATTGTTATAAAAATGCTCCATATATATCAAACATGGCTTAAAAATATGTTTTTAAGCGGAATCTAACGCTTTGAAATTGGGCCTCTGTCTCTTTAAGAAGCTCCTGCTCTTTTTGAAACTCCGCCTTCGGGAAGTCATTACAACATGGCTCCTCTATTAACTTTTTAACGTCTTTACCAGTGTTGCTCTGAGAAATATCATGTACATTGAGCTCAGAAAATGCGCCTTTCCACCAGATGTTTGCTAATTACATCTGGTGGCTAGTTTGAAGGAGCTGAGTGGGGGAGCCACCGGGGAGGAGAGCTCTGTGATTTTGACGCTCAGCTTGGAAATTGCAGCTCAGAGGAGGAGCTGCGCGTGGAAGGCGGGGTTAAGTCCAACAAGGCATTTTTGCACGGCTCAATGGTTGTCGTGGAGATTAAAGGATTTCTCAAACATCAACGAAAAGAATCAAGTATGTTTTTGATGAGGGAATAACCCTATGTAAAGCTAAAAAAAGACATATACATAAAACTGCCCAGGTAACATCAGTAGCATTTGTAGCAAAGTTTAAGAAACGTGGGCCTAAAATAATTAATGCCTTTATTGTAGGCATAGCCAGGATAGGTACAGCAATTTTTTATTTAAAAATGTGTCATTTATTGTGTCCTTTCATTCTTGCATCCACAAAGAACCGAGTTGCCGTGCTCAATGTTAGCTTGATATGACGAGTTGGGTTCTGGGTTTTGTGGACGCTTGGGCGTCTTTGCTTGCAGTTACTGGTCTATCCATACAGCCTGATCCCTGGCTGTCCTCATAATGAGACAATCAAAACAGAAAACTGAAGGCAACGCTTGACACACTGCGCGGGCAACAACATTCCAGCTCACCACGAGTAGAAACCGGCACGCTCGAACTTGTTCTCGGAAGCTTAGAACGATAAAGTGCTTCAGCCGAAAACAAGAGAGGGCTTAGTGGAGAGGATGGCTGTTTCATCTGGTAAAAAGCCTCGGTTTAAGGTGCATATCAGAGGGAGCGGAGGAGGCAGACACGGGAGGGAACGTGATTCAGAGACTGATGGCAGCTATTTGTTGAAGGGTGAGTGTTTAGCCCACATTGAGATGGAAAGTTGCGGTAATATTATGACTGTGGATCCGAGTGAAACTAACTTTTGGATTAAAGACGTGCAGGGAAAATAAATGTGAAGGACATGCTTTTTTTTTTTTTTTTTTTTTTTTTTTAAAATGGGAATGTTTTTTTTTAAAAAAATTGTTAATCTTTAATTTTAAGTGGGCTTTCAGCGTGAGGCAATTGGGGGTGATTAATTTTTGGTTAAATTGT
>CAEGAD010031878.1:0-103637 GCA_903067055.1 Poeciliopsis paucimaculata | reverse complement strand
GCACCTCAACCTCCATATATATATATATATATATATATATATATATATATATTTTTTTTTTTTTTGTAATGTAATATTATGTGTATTACATTGTACACATAATCTCTGACCATTTCCATCATTTGGAAATGGCCCTCACTCCACTGGTTGAGTGGAGTGAGGGCCTTCAGAAAGGGCTTCATTGGAAATGTTTTAGGGGAAGGCTTTGTCCTTGGTGGGGTGTTTGATTATCACAAAAATATCATTCCTGCTTCAGATTTCAGAAAGTGAAACTCATCAATTCATCACACGTCATGAAATAGTTCAAGTCTTTATTTCTTGACATTTTGATGGAACCCCAAAATTCAGTGCCTCAGAAATTTGAATATTACATCAGATCAATGTTGGGATTATAAATTATTGATAAATTATTGCATGCATGCAGCATGACATAGAGGAGACCAGCTGGTGGTTCTGCTGAGGTGTCCTGGAAGCCCAGGCTGCTTTCAGAGCTGCCTTCAGGTCATCTCCATGGTTGCTTCTGGTTTGTCTTCTTTCTCTTGACAAGACCCCATACACTACTTCTTCACAATATTTGAATTTTTGCAGATGTATCTCTATACAGAGTAAGACACCTGCAGGCTTCTGAGTAAATCTTTATCTCTGCTTTTAGCAAGACAATAACTATGGAGAGACAAACTGAGGCACACCTAGAATTATTTTATTTTATAACATGCAATTGATGATTATGTCTTAAGATATTTTGGTGAGGCAGAACATACTATAGTATGTTCTGTGTTGTTTACCTGGGACCAGGAAGAGATGACTGTGTGTGAGATGAGCTTGTTTCTTCATCTTGCTCCTGGTGAGCACTTTGACTCTTCAGATAACTCTTAGCTTCCCTGGAGTCAGCTGATACCTCCTTATCCACCCTAAGACAGACAAATGCACATGAATACTGATTCTGCTGCTGTGTTTGGTCATTGGATAGCAGATGAGAAGAGCTAGTGAATCACTCAGTCTTTTTTACATAACATTCAATCATGAGCAACAGGCTTCTTCAGGATGCTGACTACTTACAGCTGCAGTATGTATGTAACTTTTATAAAAAATATTTCATTTACACAAATTTTGAAACCGTCACTATGTGATGACAGTAGATACAATGACAGAAAACATGGCTTGTCATATATCTAGAAGATCTAAATAAACATATGTAAAATTAATAAAATAGATGACAAATTCCCTCCAGCAATGCCAATTCTGAGCAGCAGGACTATCTTATAAATCCAGTAAAACATCACATGATGACACAGCAGCGATATGTCTGGATGCTCTGAGCCTGTAGACCAGAAAAAGTGCCAGAGATTATATTTTCTGCATGTTCCACAAATTATGTGGGTTACAGAGGCCTGAGTGGGACGGATTAGAGCAATATTACTCAATAAAGACAAAACATAAACACCATGACTAAGCTTTAATATTGTGCCATGTTATTTAACAAATAAAAATGAATTTCAATAGCCACCAGAGACGAGAGAACCATCACAGAGTCAAAGAGATATGGAAGGTAAAGCAAATAGAAAGAATTCATTTGAAACACATTCATCTTTGGCGAGAGATTCTTGGGTTTTAACGTCAGTGGATACAAACATCAGCTGAGTGTCGCTCATGTTTGTATTAAAGGTTCATCTGAACCAGATCCTTGAGGTTCTGATTCTGATGGACTTAAATAAACTCACATATTTCATTTTGTCTAATAGAAATGTATTGCTGGCCCAAACATATTGATAAAGACTCTGAAATCAGATGGTTATTTCACTATACATATAAATATAATTATATTCTGGCACTTTATTTTTTTTAAATGCGAAACCTTTTGGATTTAGGTAATGCAGCCAAAATATGGAAACCAATAAAAATGAATTTTATTTTCCAAAACCAAAAAAATCTAATGCACATCACACCAAGCTAATATGATGTAGTTTTAGTCTGACCAGATCAGCTAATGGAAAACGAATCCCGCCGAGACCAAACCGGTCAGAGGCGGGCTTGTGGAAAAACACCTTTATATTTAGAGGAAAGAGAGTAAATTTTACTCATCACTGTTGACTGAGTTTCTTCACATTATGAAGAAATTTAGAAAAAAAATATTATGCTTAGTCCTTAGGTTGTTTTTTTTGTTTGTTTTTCTGCCTTTCATGCTATTTATTTATTTATTTTCTATTCTTTTATTATTTCTGTTTTCGTTTGGGATTAAGTTGTTTAATGTTAATCATGTGTCAAAAGTATCACTATCATTTGTTTGTGTTATAAAATAATTCAATAAATATAATGTAATATTCAAATATTAGCAAAAACATATTTCAAATATGTGTATAGTACAGTAATAATATTTTACTATATTATACACATATTTAGGTTTAGTCCAGACAGTACTTGTGTGTGTGCAGCTCCATCTGCTGTTCATTGTGTAAATGACAGATCTCGTACGGCGAGTACTGACAGCAAACAGTCAAATAACTGATGATGTAAACAATAAATAGTAAATTAATAAAAGAAAAACCTGTTATTTGTCTCAAAACAGCAGCAAGATTCTCACACTGACCTCACTTCCTCTCCAGCGAAGTCAAACACTTTAGTGATGGTGACTTTAGCCGGTCCTGATGGTTTGGCTTCTGTACTTAATGAAGTCTCCTTTAATATGGCGCATTCAGTCTGTAAGTAAAAACACATTCATTAAACCGGGACAAAGACATTTAAAGAGTCATAAAGGGGTGATTGCAAATAGACAAACAAAACATTCTGTAGTTCAGATGGTTGTTATGGTAACATCTTGACGTTTTTAAAAACTCTGACGTCTCCCCTGGAATATATTCACCTCCTTAGTGGAATCTGACTGGCAGCTGGGTGCAGAGTCTTTGGGTCTTGTTCCGACATCGGAGAGGAAATTCGCCCAAAGATCATCCGACTTCTTCTTCCGTTTCTCCTCATCATCACTGTCTTCCTTTGGCAGCAGATCCTCCTCCTGCTTTAGCTCCTCTTTCCTCTTCCTGTTTCAAACGATTCAGAAAATCTTCATAATTATCATTTATTTTACTGTGAAACAAGCTCACTCATTTTTAATTAAATAGAAAGAACAATCACTAAAAAAATAGGTACTTTTTTTTTTTTTTTTTTTTTTTTACTGCAGAAAATGTTGCATTATAAATTAGTTTATTTATATGGCAGCAGATCACTGCTAATCACTGATAATTCTAGATAAGAATGTTAAAGTAAACGCATTGAAAGAATATAAAACCTTATTTGATTTATTTTTAAATGCAAGTAATCTAATTATAAATAGTTTTTTCTCATAATCAAAGGAATATTTAAAATTGGTTCCATTTTATTTTCATATTTTTAAAATGAATACATTTCTCAGATATAACCAAGCACCTGGTACATGGCATGGCGCACACATGAAATGACAAAAACCTCACACACACGAACACACCCCCCACACACGAACACACACACAGACAGGCAGATAGCAGGTTGCTCAAAACGCTCCGTTTATCTTGACGCAGCCAGTTGGTGTCAAAAATGTAAAAACAGGTCATTTTTTTCTTTTCATATTTTAGATTTTAAATGATAGAAATTAAAATTTATTTGTTTAGCTTGTTTTTACCACAGCAAAATGTGTTTAAAATGGGATATTTGTCAAATAATCTCTGGTCTGGATTGTTATTCCTGGTTTCTGATAACCAAACCATCTCTGAACCACAACATTCAGAGCCTGGAACATTCAGGCCATCAATGCTGAGAGCCGATTCAGATGTGACCCTGACTCTGTTTCAGCCTCGTCAGTCCCAAACCGGCTCCTTCCAACCTCACTCATACTTCATTACCACAGTTCCATTAACTACTGCAAGCGCACAACTATTGTCTGTCATAATACCAAACCACACACACACAATCATGTGACAGTCATACAGTGACAGCGGCGTCACCTGTCTGTGACTGCGACAGGAAGTTGTTCTTTTGATTGACCCCTGATTTTTGTGTCTCAAACTCACTTCCTGCTGATGTCTTTTCTTTTCTTTTTCTTCTTGAGGTCAGGATGAGGCACAGTGTCGTCCTCATGGAGAGGGTCTTCCTTCTCGCACTCATTAATGTCATCCTCACTGAGGTTATCGTCTGAAAGAAAGGCCAGTGGCATACAAAATTTTAAAAATATACAGAAAGTTACTATTTGTGTAATGAAAGCAAATATTTACATAGAGTGTATGAAAAGACACACTCTTTTTTTCCTCTTTATCTGACTGGACCTTTCCTGTTTTGGCCCATCAAGATGATCAAAATTATTTCTGCAATAAAAAAATATCTGAATAAAGAAAGAATCATTTTAAGAGGGTTATTATAGAACTTTCTTGGAATTCAATATTTTACATTCACCAAGATGAGTTCCCATGAACCTCTGTATCTGTGTGCTGAAGTAGGAGCTGAAGGAAGACTGAGACACAACCTGGAGCTCACTGTCAACTGACAGACACTGAGGCAGACTAACATTTACACTGTGTTTAGAGCCAAAGTGAATTAATAATTGTGTGTGTGTGTGTGTCTCGGTGCTTTCTATAATGGCTCATACCGTCAGAATTGTAGTTTGTCTTAAACCATAGGCTACATAATATTTCCCACATAAGCCAAATCTACGGTAAATTGTTCAAGATTTAAATAAAATATCATTATTAATATCATAATACTAATATTAATATATTACATCCAGACTGAAGACATCTGGCTGGGAGTCATCATCCTCTTATTCAACAGCATAGCATTATTTAACGCAAGGCGCAGCCTCACCTGATGGGAGATAGTCGGCGTCTTCATTTGACAAATATCCGTCTGAGTCGTAGTCAGAGTAACTCATGGCGCTGAGGGGGAGGAAAACTTCAGTGAGGTGAAGATAATAAGGGGCTGCTGTGCTTCCTAACAACCTGTTTTGATGTTACACGGTTTAAGAGATGCAAAGTGCGCTGCGTTCAGACGATTCCTTAACACCAGAACAGAGACGGGATCCTTAAACACTGGCACAAACAGAAAGGTTCGTTCTTACTCGTCAACAACCATTCGCTCCCGCACACCGAGGCTTCCGGTCCGATCTCGCCCAGTTCCGAAAAGAAACAACATTCTGGTTAGGAAGGTTCCGGAGCAATATGACCTGGAAGTAATTGTTCCGTTTCAGTTTTTATTTCTTGTTCACCCCTTTTTCACAAAGAAAAAAAATATATATGGACATTTTGGTAATTACGGAGCCCTCTTCGTATTATGACAGCGCTATGTAGTTACTTCTACTGGCTTTAACATGCAGCCTGTTGTTTAGTTTGAACACAGCTGCCACCTAGTGACCGGAGGTCTGTTTATCAGTTAACATGAGGAAAGACAATTATAAAGTCCTGCCTCTGCCCCCCTGCACCTCGCCACGCCCCCATGGTAGGGGGCGCACCCCACTATTTGAGAAGTCCTGGCTTAATGAACAGTAGTGCTCCCTGAGTACAAGGGGGGTGAAAGAAAAGCAAGTAGTTTGAAGGACTAATACTTTAAAAAGAAGTTGTGTTTATATGACTTGATTTGACAGACTTTAAAATATACCAGAAGGTAGAGAAAGCACGGTTTCTGCCAGTTTATTACAAACCTGGTGAGGCACCAGATTTACTTATGCCCCATCAGGTTAGGCACGGTCTGTTTATTTATTATATGTTTTCTTATCCTCTAGTAACAGTAATTTTAGTCTTGTTTGAAACTGAGACATTGTTTTTATCTGGAGAATTGTGCACAAATTTTGTTGTACAATGTTTTATTGTTGCAGTGACAATGTTCTGTTCTGATAGCAAAGACGGGTTAAAGCAGGGGACTCAAACTACAGTCCTCAGGGGCCGCTGTCCTGCAGTGTTTAGATGTGCCTCAGGTACAAAACGCGTCAATGAAATGGCTTAATTCCCTCTTCCTTGTGTAGATAAGAACTCCAGAGCCTTGATGACCTAATTATTCTATTCAGGTGTGGTGCGGCAGAGGCACATCTAAAAGTTGCAGGACACTGGCCCTCGAGGACTGGAGTTTGAGACCCCTGGGTTAAAGAGTCTCTCTGGTGAAACAATTGGAAGCACAATACCAACATAGCGTTGTTAGTATGTGTACACATGGGGAGACTGAGGTCAGGGTTCTTTTTATTTAATGGAACTCCATAACCACTGTCTGACTTCATCAATCTGCTAACATCTTCAATCAATAAAGTGGTAAGTCACAGAAAAAAAAGAAAAAATAATTTGGACACCTTAACTAGGATGAAACAACTGAAGCGCAAAAAAAAAGAAAAAGAAAAAAAAGTCTTTTTTCTAATGTTTGTTTTTAAGAGTTTATAGTCGATGTTTAGTTATTGTTATTGTCTTCAAATAAACACATAATTACCTAGTGATATTTTAAAATTTCCTGTCAACTTTGGACATTTCTTAACCTAAAAACACAGTAGGCCACTGGACACCTGCCTGAGTGATCCTACCACCAGGCTTAGCAAATTTTCTGGGGGAAACCCTGGAAAGCTTTTCACAGCTTCCATTAGTTAAATTTCAGTCAGAGGAAATATGGAATACTCATTGCCTCCAAAAGATGGCAGCAGTGCATCTGATACCAGCTGCTGCTTAATCACATGAAGAATGAAAGAAAGTTACATTTATGAGACTGACAGCTGAAGCTTAAATGTACCTTGTTGATCAAACATTTAATCAAATTTATTTCAGTTGACAAATAAATAAAAATGAATAGAAATGGTGTTGGCCGAAGTAATTATTAATTAATGCAAACATGTCAAAGAGAATTGCAGAAATTGTGGGCAGAAGGGCAATAACACTGACTCTGCACATAAAATTGAGACATTGACTTAAAAAGCTTTCTGGCCTTTTCATAAATACATTTAAATAGTTCTTCAGTGAATCATGGAAAAGGAAAAAGGTCAAATGCATTTCATAGCAAAAACTTTTATCTGTGATGATATTTATTCAAAGAACCTTCATTGGATTTGTATTTACTACATGGATGTGAACAGTTGTTACAGGTGGCTTCTTGTTCAGTGGAGTAGAATTGAATCATAGACTTTTATATAAAGTGGAGATGCTCACAAAACCCAGGTCTAAAGAGATGTTCACTCTATTATACTTTTAAAATCTTTTTTTCTCATATATTTTCAAGGCTAGTTTAACAGAATGACAATTCAGTGTGTGTTATGTTCTGCTAAAGTAGGCTACCAAGTAGATAAATAACTTTTAAAATATCTTTCAAATAATAGCTTTCTGAATCGCATGTTCTGATTTAAAGGAGGAACACAATGTATTAAACAGCAAAGATCATAAGAAGCAAAGAGATGTTCCAACAAAGAGAGGCAGCCATTACACCTTCTCCTCACAAATAACACATAATTGTCTTCTCCAAATCTAATGTGTTTAGATGGCAGACTCAGCTCCATTTTGAAGATGACCTAAATGAAGAGTGATTAAGTGTAATTTGCACATATTAATAGCAGGAGGTGACAAAATGGCCACGTAGTGGACAGTCAAACCGCTGTGTGATCAAACCAGGTAACATGAACGGAAAAAAAAAAATTCTTTAACAAGAGTTTGGATGAGAATAAGTAAGAAATTTATTAAAGTGAGTGCAAGGTGAGAACAGCAATCCAGAGCCAAAGGAGTCAGTCAAGTCTGCTCCAGCCGCTGATCTGATCAGGTTCTGATCGGCAGGTCATGTAACAGCTTCAGGTTGTCACCATTTCTGGGTGTTTCCCAACAAAGAGAAGAGAGGCTGGAATGGACAGTCGAGGGCTGTTTCACAAGGCTTAATAGTGGATTAAGCCTTGATTCAATGTCACAAAAGCTGTAACATATAGGTTACCATGACAATTTATCCTGTGCAGTTAGCCTGCTCCAGACCAGGCTAACAGCCAGGCCTGGATAAGCCTGGAGTTTGATCTGTTCAGTCAACGATCCAATTGATCTGAAACCAATATGTTTTGTCTGTGATTCTGTTGTCTTGTGTCTGTTTGGTCTTTTTTAATCACCCTGCATTAAAATATCACAAATTAATTTTGAAATTCCGTCAAGTACTATTATTGTTTTGACAGTCTAATGTTGTAAAATACAATTATCAATTTTAAAATGACCCATACAGATTATGTTTGTATAGACCGTTGTTCTAAGTTTGACAGAAAGGCCTTTAATAGACCATAGCAGTGCTGAAGGGATTAGAGAAATGACTGATAAAGAAACAAATGTATTGTAATCAAGTCAAACCACTATTTTTAGCATTCTTTGCATACTTAAATGATGAAATTTAATTCGTCATTAAAGTGAATTAACGTAAATTAACTTTAGTTCTGGCATTAAACAAATGCACAGTTCAAATCAACATTTAAAACAAGTACTTGTTAACATCATACACATACCTTCTGTCTCCATCAAACAGACTGAAAATAGGATATATTTTAATAACATTATCTTATGTGATGTACACATTGTAAATCTTACAGCCATAACATAGTGAAGGATTTGCTAAAATGACTTTGTCCAAGTCAGTTTGACATCATAATGTAAGTCCTTTCAATAATTTTATGAAATCCCTGCATGCCCTCATTCTTAGATCCTTATTATTTCTTGGATAGAAATCAGCAATTCCCTCTGAAAATAAAATAAATTGTTAGACCTGACTAAATGCTTTCACAAAGAAAGCATTTAGGTTTAATGTGGGTATTGAAAGTAAAGCATAACTTGATGTAACTGAATTCAGTGCTGAGGAAGTCCTAGGAAACAAACCTTAATATAGATACTTCATCTCCCTTTGACTCAAACTGACCCCAGGCCTCCAATATAAAGAATTAATGTCAGGAAGCAGAAGTAAAAATATTTCTGTTGTTTCTTCTAATATGGCCATTTTCTGAGAAAGGAAATTACACACTTCACGTTCTGCAGCCACCATGTTGAGTGCAGAGTCCAAACAATGGTCCATGCTATGATTCTATCAGGAAAACACAGTCAATGCAATGTTTTTTAAAGTAGCAAAAAAATGAATTAACCCAGTATTGTTCAAGTCAATTTTGACACGTTTTGAAGTGTTAAGTGTGGAAAAATCTAGTAATCCTTTTGATTGAGGATTGAAATGTCATGCACTGAAATATATCACTTATGGTATCATATTGTTTGAGTCATCAGTGTCTGGTAATAACAGACCCAAAGGAAAAATAACATTGATCTGGCAACAATGTTGACACGCTGTTAGGCTCTGAAAAAAGAAGGTAGAAATGAAACGAAAATATTTAATATCAGAAAAGTTCAGCTTTTAAGTAAGCCTTGGTTTGGATTTGAGACAAAACAGATCACCATGTGATCACACCGAAAATAGTCTTCATGTTTAAAGAGTACATCACACAAACTGTGGCTCATTGGGTTGAGCTTTTGTCTTGGCATTGGAAGATTGCTGAAATCATTCCTGACAAAGTTCAAATCCTGACTCCTGCAGCAAATCTGACTGCTTGTTGATAATTTTCTATGTTTTGTCAATGTTTGTTATAAAAAGATGTCTTCAAGAATTTTATACAGTTGCCTTGGTAATCAACCATTTACCATTTAGCCTAAAGGTTGACGTTAATCCTAATAATCATAAATTTTACTTCAGTCCTTTTCCATCCTTGATTTGGACCTTACCCCAGAGTTATTAGGCTAGGACAAACATATTGAATTGAGGAGATGTAAAAGCAATGTCTATAGGGAGATCAATATGGATTTATACTGATGTTGTTAGAAGATCTGGTTGTTCTCCGGTTCTGGTTTTTCTCACTGCTGTCAGTAATGACCTGTGTGAAGCTGTCAATTGAGTTATAGTGGCAGTTATAACTCAAAGTCTAATATGTGACATACACATTGTAAATCTTACAGCCATAACATAGTGAAGGATCTTTACCTTAAAGATCTCTTTAATGTAAACTATTGACTTGTTTATTTCCACAGCTCTAAGTAAAGCTGACTTTGAAGTAGTGATTTAAAAAGTGATCATCTTCATCAGAGTTTTATGCTACAATATTAGTAACTGAAGCTATCTTAAGAGGGAATTGGTGGGAGGGTTTATCGTTTCATGGACCGCTGCCATGAGTCCTTAAGAAAAAAAACAGAGAGTGGCCCAGACACTCCTTTTACTCATTTATCTAAACTTCATCCTAAAGATGGCGTTCCCCTATGAAGTTATTTTCAGACTCTTATGATTGATAGGTAATCTGAGACCACCAAGTTCCCAAAGAATGGAGAAAGTATTTTTCCCCTAAAAAATTATGTCATAGACAGCTGTAGACAGCTGGAGAATGGTGTTTCTGGCTGCATGTGTCTTCTTGCAACTAAGATTTACATTGAAAACGAGACGATGATTGGCCGTGGCTCACAGCGTCGTTTTCTTATCTCAAGATTGAAAGTTTGGTCCTTAGCACAGGCATTATTGTGCAATGATACCTGACAAAGTACCATGTATCATACTAATGGGGAATTAACACAGAAACTGTCCTAAGTTAGTGTGGACCAAATAAGAGCACCATGTACAAGATTAAAACATTAAAATGTCATTGATAAACAAATGAAATGAAGAAACTGGAATGTGAATTGTAATGTTTTTTTTTCTTTCCTTTTTTTCTCCAAGAATTTCCAGTTAAGATGCTTTAAGAGGTGGGGATGGGACAGCATTGTGCACATTGCCGTTAAGCTCAAAGCAGAGAAGGGGAGGACAGGGCAGGACAGACCCCTATTTTCTGAGGACACAAAGAAAGGAAAGAGGATATAACTACTGAGCTATTATGGTAGCATTAACAGGTCCAGGAAAAGGTAGATGGAGTTACAGCCACAAAAAGAAAGCCACAGCAGGCCACAAAGACATGCACCACAGAGTCCGTCAGTGTTGAAACTGGCAACATGGGGTTAAAGTACTCTGCACAGCCTTCTTACGGCACAGCCTCCTGCCAAACAGTTAGCAGGTGAGTTGGGTCCTTCCTTTCATGCATACTGACTTGTGTGTTGAGGCTTGAGAGTTTCTTATTAATTAAGCACACAGTTAAGTGTTTAATTGAAGAACAAAGCACCTTATTTTACTTTTGAGGAGCATTGCTACAACCCTCAATTTACTGGAGGAAATGTTTGCCATGATAAAAATGAACTCCAAAGAAGGGCAGTGAGGGATTCATGCCAGAAAACTGGAGAAATTCTTAAAAATTAGTTGACTTAAGGTCCTATTTTTGGAGTCGCCAATGAATATTGAAGAAGATGAGTAAAAATCTTTTAGGGAGGATGTTCCTACAAGAGAGGTGTTAAAAATATATCATGCAGTCAACAGCAACAACTCAGAGACATTCTGATGAGCTCCAACGTCTTCAGAAGATGACGGCACACAGTCTCATCTAAAGAGAGTTGATCTCATAAAACACTGCCATCTTTTGTAAAAGATCCAATGAAAGTGTCACTTAGAAACATAGTGTAGACAAAAGCTCATATTCTGTTTTAGCTGTAAGAAACCCAACAAGGGAAAGCATCTCCACTTCCAGCTGCCACATGTCATGTGCGACAACCGCACAGCCTCTGTAACATGCTTCCTGCAGTCTTTTCTTACAAACCTCAATGAGATGTTTTGCAATCATCAGAATCATCATTATGCAAAATGACATTTTGCATAATGAGTCTGGAAGATCTGCTGCAGAGGTATAACTAGCTAATATAGAACGACACGTGATCTTCTGATTGTTCGTTGTTGTTTGAGTCGTGATGAAAAACACCAAAGATTTCTGCAAAAAAGCAGTATGTGAAAGAGTTTAATTAATATGTTTACACAATGAATACATTAACATTTAGTGTAAACTTAGACTTTTGTTCTGGCCAGATGATTGTTTGTGTTGCACGAATATCGTGGCATATTTGCCAATTACAAATAACCAGTTTACGATTTTGACTAAAAGCTTAATTTCAAGCTTCAGTTTAAAATGTAGAATTGCACATAATCTATTCACAATATATAAACTAAATTACAGTACAACAAATATTAATGGTAATAATTAGAATAAAATCTTACCCTTGACTCAGAGTGCATCATCAATACTCACACTCTACTACTTTGCTAATATCACACAAAAAGCCAAGACAATTTCAAAGACAAATATACATCTTTTATTAGACATAGTTCAGTCTACTGAGGCTGTAGATTATAGCTGGCTTCAAAGAATATGCAAAGAAATTTTACTTCTTCTGAGAAGGATGTCTTGGGCAAATCTTTCACCTTTACTTTGTTTATTTTCTCAACCAGTTCCCTTTCAGCTGACAACACAGCCGAATCATTGATTCTCTCCTGGCCCTTTGAGTATCTGGGCCATCTGGATCATTATGTTGTTCAGGAGGCTGAACCAGCACTCTGCCTCTTCAGCCAAAGTTTTAAAATCAGCGAACCTTTCTTTAAGTGAAGTGATGAAAAATTGGGAACACTCCAAAGAAGAGCTTTTTGATCCCCTAAGCCTTTGCTTCATCAGGAAGAAGATTATGCATGGACTTGATTTATTTCTCATTTATTTCTATTACCCAATATGTATGTGTTAACATAAACTCAATTTACACTTCACCCTAAGCCTAACCCCTAGTCACTTCTTTTGAGGTCAGAGTTTTGGGCGCACGCACCCACACACACCCACATACACACGAACGCCCACACCGTTGAGCTATGCTTTATATTGATTAACTGCATTTATAACCAACCCAGACATCAAAGTTTTATTTATGTTAAATAAAACTTTAATCTATTTTATTGGTGTTTTATTTATGCCAACACAAAGTAAATTATGACTCTAAAGTGAATAGAAAATTACACAGTTTTCAATATGTACAGCTCCGCCAGACTGAATGGAGAATGTCAGTGAACAGCAATTTTCTCATCCTTAGTAGGATTAAAATCTGGACCTAGCCATTCTAACACATGAATATGCTATGATCTAAGTCAGTATTTCCCAACATGCAGGGCCCCCTGCCCTGCATGTTTTAGATGCCTCCTTTCTCCCATACTCCTGACATAGATAACCGGATGGTTAACAGGCTTTAGCAGAACTAGATGGCGTGCAGAGGAGGTCATGCAGTCACTTGAACAGAGACACATTGAAAACACGTGGGACAGAGGGGTTTGAGGACCAGGGTTGTGAACCAATGATCTAAGACACTGTGGTTTAGCTTTGGCTGTCAAAGTTTGTTACAATGGGTTAGGATCCAGTTGCAGACAGATGAATGAGAAGACCTGAAGAACTCTGATGAGCACAACGGCTGGACAAGCTGAACATGGTGAGGATCTGAGGATAAGTGAAGGAAATGTTGCAGAGGTGATTTGGTGAAAAATAACTGAGTGACTATAGATAAAGGACTTCTGACGGAGCTTGGATGCATTCAATTTATTTTTGGGTATCAAAGTAAAGGGGCTAAATTCAAATCCATAGCAGACTTTAAAGGCTTTTGTGAAACATAAAAAGGAAAATCATTTATGTTTTTCTTTCCCTTTGGAATTAAGCTCTGTTTTTTTTTTTTTGTTCGTCTGCCACATAAAATTGATATCAAATTGAAAACTGTGGTTGTAATGTGATGAATGGGAAAAATTTCAAATGATATGAGTACTTTCACTTTATCTGTGTAGCCCTTTTCTCATACATCCATCCAGACATAGAAGCAACGGGCTTATGAGGAGACACATGGTGGCTCAGTGTCAAACACCTTCAAACACTTCATCACAAAGCGAGGCTGAGGATCGAACCATTGATCTTCCATAGGAAGCCAAGCAAACAACTTCCTCTTCAAATAAACCTTCAAAGAGATTCCATAATCAGGTTTAGCAATAAGAATGCTATTGCTTTTGCAAAGGCAAAATGATTTGTGTAAATGCTAATTAGGGAACTATGCAGCCCTGAAGCAACCTCTGCAGATGAATGACATGATCAAATGGAGAACAGCAAATGCTCAGGGAGGTCAGGGACAAGCTGGAGAATGTTATCTGAGTGATTGAACGTAATCAAGGTAAACCTAATAATATTTCTAATAACCATTGCAGTGTTTATTTATTTATTGTTTGTTCACACATACAAACAAGGCATGATCATTATGAAAATGAGAGCAGTTTCATGTGACCCAATCAAATTTTGAATTTATCTTCTATTATCTCTCGCTGAACCTGTGGACGGGTTGGCCCATTGTTCAGAACGGAGCTGCTCGCTGACTCTGTGGTAGTAAAACAGCTGGCAGGTTGGGATTAGTGACTTTTAAAGATTAATTCATGAAACCAATCGGAGCTGATTGGTAGTCAGCTATAACACTAAGTCTTACTAGAAATATAAACTAATGATAAAATACTCCTCTGCATTTTGTGCAGAGAAGTACAGAGATAGTGTACAGTCTGTCATTTATGCCACCGATGTTTAGCTGTCTATCCCTATTCTCCATAAAAACAATAAACATAATCAAATATTAAACAAAATCAGTGACAAAGTTTATGTTGTCCACGTTGTTTAGAATTTTGTCAGTTGTTTGCCTTTGATGTGGAACAGTAATCTCTATCGCCATACCGACAGTCTGATGACATGTTGTTTATTGTTGTTTGTTACTGAGTCTTTCCCAACAGTTTTTCAGAATTTTAGAATTTGCAAAGGCCCCAGCTTTAAATATTGGAGTGATTTTGGCAATTTGATGCCAAAACATTTGATGCGGAAATGATCGCGTTGTGAATGACTAGTTACAGATGATGGTCAATGGATCTTCCTTGACTAATGTCATATTTTTTTTTAATTAATAAAATGAAAAGTAAAATCATTTTTGCATGTTTTAATACATACGGGGAGAGTTGTAACACCAACAGTACACAAAATACACAAAGTACACAAAAGCACCAAACTTTCGCGTCATAGATTCCAAATCCCACACAGCTCAGAGGACTGAAGGGCCTTTGGAGTTGCAGGTTTTAGATGTTTTTTGCTGAAACAAAGTCCTACTGCATTGTATATTGAGCTAAAAACATTTACAGGGTGTTCCTCAACTGATCAAAAGTTCAAGACTATAACACTGAATTAAAAGTGAGGTAAGAGGTAAAATATTTCCAGCTGGCTGATTGAAAAGTTGCTCAATGTGGTGAAGATGGCATCACAAAGGGAATCTGTTGTCTGAAAACGATCTCCATTATTGTAAATATCTCCTGACATTCATCCCAAACATTCTCAGTGATTTCAGTTGGAGGATTTGGAGGCATGAAGGGCCTGAAAGAAGTCAGACGGAGTGATGAACTGCATTCTCAACAGAGAATAAAACTTTCTCTTGTCTTTTATTGCTCCATGTTTTATTCTCCCTTGTACAGTTAAAACTGACAAGCTTGTGGTGGGAAGAAGTTATATCCTACAAATATATTCTTTTTGCTTTTTAAGCTCTTTTCTTACATATCTTATAATATTTTTCTGTACCAACACTAAGAATTTAGATCTTTTTTTCACTTTTTTCTGTCTTGTCTTCATCAGAGAAGGATGGATTCTAATAAATCTTAAGTCTTCATCATTAAATATTGAAATTACAAAAAATGTTATCCATTGACAATAAATACATGATCAATACAATTGTAATATTATTTAACACTCCAAACCTTGATGTCTCCAGGTTTAGTCGATGTAAAAAGTGTGTTTGAATCATATAGGTTGTCATTCTTATTAATGAGTATCAGGAGGGGTTTCTAAGGACCACTTCCTGTTTCAGAGCTTACTGCTTCACAACAACTAAAACACATAAAAACATGTACGCTTTAAAACGCCTTGGTTATGATCATTGACAAGAAGATGCTTTATCGACCAATAGGACTCTCAGTGATGGAGGGAACTCAAGAAATGAACTCTTGATCAGATTAGAAGGGGAAAATGGAAGACAGGCGTGTTTTCTCCGTAAAATTCAATCTCAGGTCTCCGAGGGCGACAAGGAAAAATCTGATGATGGCTTTATGAGCCAGGCCAGCTATTGAATTGTGTCTAACCTCCATCCTGTGAGCAGGAGCAGGAGGGGCTGCTGACGGCAGCAGGATCGGGCCGCTGAGGCCAATAAAAGGAGACCGGAGTCCTCACTTCATCCCACAGAGATCAGAGGCTCAGCGGCAACTTCAGCTCGGACAGCGCCACCTGACGGACAGACCGATCAAAGAAAGGTAAGGCGCACTTTTTTTTTTTTTTTTTTTTTGCCAACACTGTCTCTGGTGAACCTGGGCTTTTATTCAGCCTTTATTCTGTTTCTGACTCAGATGCAGAGGTGCTTCGGCGTTTTTTGCGTGACGCTCATCTTTTGCGCGACCCTCTCTGAGACCATCGGCCTGGTTATCGCGGTAAGTTTCTGCGCGTTTACGCAACGTTGTCCATTTGACGCAACAGCTTCACGTTACCAGCTTCTGTTTAGCTTTAGTTCAAAGTCTGAACATTTTAAACCAATCAAATCTGGATTAAATATTTGAACAAAGACATATCAAAGCTCACCTATGTTTGTTAAAACCACTAATGACTCTCTGACTGTTTTTTTCTTCTTTTTTTTAATCCTTTGACATTCTCACAGCAAATATATTTATTTAATTGTAATCTTTTTCTTTTCATACAGACATCAATGAATTTAGAAGTAGATTTGTATATTTAAATACACGATTAAACCACTGATAATTTTAATTGTATTAGCAGAAGGTGAACTAATTTAGACAAATTTAAATTTCATTTGCCTATTCTAAACTAACAAATGGCTGCATAATAACGTCTTCTTTTTCCAGCCATTTTTAAAATGTGTTTGTTCATGTGTGACAAATAAATAAATAAACCAAACCAACTCAGCTTTTGACAAAGACGGTTACGGCTTCTGTTAGTAAAAACTTGAATTGAATCAAAGCTGTTGCTCTGAAACCTCATAGTTTCATCTTTAAATGATTGATATTATCTGAATTATTAGGTAAATATTAAACTTTGCATAAATTGATATTTGGAGGGTGTAGGCAGTTATTTTTTGCATTATTTTAAACATTAAAAGAAAATCAAACCATGTCTAATTTTCTTCTCATCTGTGTCTTAACAGAAAAGAAAAAACAAAACAAAACAAAAAAAAAAAAAACGTTTTTTCTTCAATCTAATATTTAATACATTGTAAAATGTTTCATACTGATATATCTAAATTCCTTAAAAACCATGAAAGAAAGAAATTTCCAGAACTTACAAATGAAGATAAAACTGCAAAACGCAGCTAAAAGACCTGCGAAAATTTAGGACTCACTTAACAAAGGTGACATTTAGCACAATAATAGTTGGCTGGATAATAAATCAATAATAATCTGTTTGATGGAATATTCAATATTCAACATATTGCTAAGCAAGGTGAATGGGATCAGCTGACTCCTGTAAGTTGTGCAGCAGCTGTTGAATTTTTCACCCCCGTGCTTCTTAATTACTTTAAAATAAACACTGGAGAAGAGAGAAAACTGTGCATCAAACAGAAAAGGTCACTCCACCAGTCTGGTAGTAATACATATATTTAAAACAAAAATACAATCAATAATTACCAATATCCTAAGATCTGAAATGCTCATTCAGTGATATGTTTTCAGCCATATCATGCAGACCCAGGTGTAACAAAAAAACATACTCAGCTTACATACAATATATTATAGAAAAACCCAACTAAATGTATTTTCTTTTCTTATTCGTAACAGGGTGTCACAACCCTAATAACAATAAGGGTATATGTTATACAACAGATATTAATATCCATATTGTTGTTTTACATTTGGAAGTATTCCATTCCTTCTGATATCTGGAGTCTCGAGTTCAAATCAGCATCATGTCATCTTTTATTGTTAGAGAAATAAAACGACAGGAAAACGTATGAATGAGTTTGTCCTGCTGTGTCTTTGGAACCTGCAGGCGAAGGAGAAGCGAGGCTGGACTCTGAACAGTGCTGGCTACCTGTTAGGTCCTCGTAAGTAAGACTGCACACTCCCCATGAGACACACACACACACACACGCACGCACACCCTCCCACAAACACACACGCGCACACGCCAGCTCACACCCATCCCCTATTCTTTGTTCTCTCTGAAAATGTTGCTCATTTAACAAAGTGCACAAAAGAGCTGATGGAGCTCATTTTTGTGTTGATGTGTTTCTTTGTCTGTGTCCGTCTTTTCTGTGTATCAGCTAATGTAGTGTAATTTGAAGATGACTTCATTAGCTTCAGAGGACACATTAAGATAACAATGGGTGTCCAGATGTGAATGTGTTCTTAATAAGGTCCAGTTAGTTGAGAACACAAAGCCTGGACCCTGAGTAGTGTGTCTCCGCGTGTGTGCGTGCGTGCGTGTGTGTGTGGAGCCCAGGTAAAGGTTGCTCCTGCCTCATCCTGTGTTTCAGGTCGTATTGATCACCTAATTCAGATAAAGGATTCCCCCAGTGCCAGAGGCAGAGACGAGCTGGTCACTCAATGTAAGATAGAAACATACGGCCGCTGCAGGGCCTTGGCGTCAGGCCAGGAATTGCTCTTTGTTAACATCTTTTCTTTTAAGCTGCTTCTGTTGTCTGTCAGAGGACACATCATCATGTTGTTCTCTCATGCCGCCATTCTTCTCCATCCCAATGGTGCATTTTTGCCGATGCGTTAAACAGAAGGAATGAGTGAATAAGATGGAATCACAAAAAAATCTGTAAAACCTCCAGTAAATCTCATAAATAGTCTGATTATATGTTCTTCTAGACTGTTATAACAAGTGGAATCATATTTGAAAAAAAGCAACAATTAAGTGATAACTAATTACTTTGTTTTGGAGAGGACGAAGCAGGCAAATTTGAATGGCAGCCATTATTTTCCATTGATATCACTTCAGATTTGTCCAGGTGAGGCTCATGTTGCTTACAGCAAAACTGAGTAACACCCAGAAGAGTGATGTTGGAAACATCCTGAAAGATACTGGAGAAAATGGGAATTGAAGAATCTTAAAAAAAAGACCTGGTGTAATAAAAATACATCATTTATAAACAGGAAGAATTGAAGTGCAATATCACCATTCCTGCAGAAACAATAATAGTAATAAATCATTTGACTCTCATCAAAAGCCAACACACAAAAGTCATGACACCACTGTCTTCTGATTGTCCTTATATCTGGGCTGTATATTTTCTTGCAAAATTCTGCAAAATATTCTATACCCAGACATAAAATCTCTGTTGTTGTTTTGTTTTTCTTTTTTATATTTATGTCTATTAGTATTTTTTGTAGTAACTGATATTTTAAGTTACCAAACAGCAGTCTGTCTCCTAATGCAAAATCTTTCTAATTGTGACTTCTTGCATATTTTTATTAACACACATAGCAAATAAAACAATATATACATATATATGTATATTTTAGTTAAACTAAGTAAATTCATCCACAGACAAAACAAATTTAAACATGAATTTAAGCATCTATAAAGAATGACCTGATTTGGATGTAACTTGACCCACAAATCGACCAGGAAATGGTACGCTGTACTGCCAAAAGTATTCACTCATCTAACTACAATCAAATTAACTCGAGTTAAATCTTATTCTTAATCCATCTGGTTTTATATGATTTCTACCACCCTTTGCAGCTATAACAACTCAAACTATTGTGGGAGGAGTTCCACTTCCAGAAGCTTTATGACTTTATTTATGGCACCACGCTATAAAAAAAGGTATTTCTGCTCTCTGTCTGTTTTTGGATTAATCCGACTCACAGTCTCCACCAAGATTTATCCAAAATGTGTTATGGTGGTTGGAGTCATAATTTGAAACATGTTTGGCATGCAGAATCATTGGGGGCTCTCGTCACTGAAACTAAGGGGCTGAGATCATTTGCTGAAAGACCATCAAGTATTACCATCTCTTTGGATCAAACTTTATACTGGACGCAGTCAGAGTAAGTTCTGTTGTCCTGGTAACTGCCAAACCCAGACTTGTTCATCGGCTTACTAGAGAGAGGTGTGTTTCATCACAGTTGAGAACGTATCTCCTCTTCTTTAATGTCCATCGTTGGCTAGTTTTACACCACTGCAATATCACCATTCCCACAGAATCAATAATAGTAATAAATCACACAAATCCACATTGTTCTGTGGGTGTGCAGTGAGTGCTTCCACATGTTGGATCTAAGAGTTACCTGTGTGTGGATGGCAGACACTGGTATCACTTGCTTCTATTATGACCACAGCACGATACACCACCATCACACTTAGAGACACTAAGTGTGATTTGTCTCAGGCAAACAGATTCACTGGAATTGTTTCAATTGGTTCCAATATAGGGACAAAATATAATTTTTTTTTTCTTTTTTAAGCATAACCATGTATATATTTCTACTTGCTGTTATATATTCAGGGTTTCCCTCCAGTGTATTATAAATCTGGGTTTACTTACACCAGTAACCCCGAACTGGAAGTGTCTTTGCTGCACTGGGCATTGAACCGGCAGAGCAGACTCATTCCTGAGAAAAGGGTTTATATTTAATTAATTGAACATGGCATGAAGCTGGGAGCTTGCGGTTACCGCCAAGTGCATTACCGCAGCTGCATCTCTCAAGTTTACTCCGGTTCAGCTGGCGCACCTCTTCTCACTCAAACTGGACGATTTGGCAGGTGTTCTTTTAGAGAAGCTTCACCTGCATTTGAATCAACACCTTGAGAGGAGTCGTGTTTCTTTGGAGAACACTTCAGATTGTAGCTGAACTCTTAAATATGAATCTATTATATTGATTCATATACTGTGACGATAATAATAATAATAATAATAATAATAATGGAGGAACTGGGTTCCTGTCTAAGAAAGGAATTCAAATGATTGACTTTTGAACTTTGTAAAAGTTCAAAAGTGAACTTTTACAAAGTCAGTGTTAAACAATTTAAAATCTTTTAATTTATTTGAAAGCATTTAATTTAACAGCTCTGACATTCTCAATAAACAAATGTTAAATGTCTGTATCTGTGGTATGTGTTACAATGTTTGCATTTATGGGGCCATGGAGATACCTCTGGAGATGCTCAGTTAATTTATTCCATGGGCTGGCTCTGAATGCATTAAAAGTGTTTTTAGATCTATTAACTGATGACTTCATTTGGAAGTGCAAATCATTTCTATTCATTTTGATTGTATTTTCTTTTTTTTTTTTGGTTTGTCATTTTACAACTCTATAGTTGTGTGTTGACAATGTCTTCCAGTGACATAATTACCCAGTAATATTTTACATTTCCTGTCACCTTAATATGTTTTAGTACAAAAACACGGTGGACCGAACACCAGGCTTAGCAGGTTTTCTGGGGGAAACCCTGAGCCCTGTACATAAATATCATAAATCAGTTATGATAAATAGCCCCAGTGACTGAATTTCTAAAACAAAAATATATAAAAATAAATCAAACAGCTAAGGTGAGAGAATCTGTTGCCTTTTCAATACAATCTAAAGCTCTCTAAGTCATTGTTAATGACAACTGCTATAACCTAGAAAACTGCTTTGCTTTTCTATTTTTATTTTTTAATTGCTACAGGACATTTTGTGTGTTTGCATTAAAAGTCATATTTTCAACGTCCTTTCTGTTCTCAGCTTCATTGCAATTCCATGAGCCAAGCCCTGCAGCTGGTCTGTACAAGTTCTAAAACTGAAGAAAACATTAACAAACCAAATGTAGTGCTGAGTTATCCAACTGTTAATGCTGTCCTTGAACTCTTCTTTAGAGAGCATGTATGTATGTATGTGTGTCTGCATGATGCCTCTGAAACAGTGGGGTGTTTAGAAAATACTGCTTATCCTCAAAATAGTTAAACTTTTAATTGTCAAATTACATTTTTATCTGAACTAGCTTGGAAATCATTCTTCCATTAAGTTTAGAAAACCAATGTACCGTATTACCAGAGTTAACGCTACACTGGTTAAAAAACTAATTTGACCGCTTCACTGCTTGTATGATTACATTTGACTGTGGTCACTCCTCACTGTCCAGACGGAATAGATGGACACAGGACACTAGGAGACAAGGCGGGTCTGGCTGGCAAGAGAGACATGGGCCAGGACGAAGACTTCAGAACAGGTCTGTCACTCTCTCACACAGATTTTACACTATATTCTGGAATAGATGTTTCTGAAAGTTACTTGAAGAGAAACCTGGGAATCAGAAAACCTGCATTTGATCATTTGTAAGAAGAAAAACAAAAGTCAACTCTAAGGTTTATGCATTTTGCTGCTGTGCCTCTGTAGGTTCCTTGCGAATAGGAGATGAAGACATCATCCATACTGTCATCGATTTCCTGTCGTACCTCAAACTTAAAGGTATTTTTGAGTTAAAGTGAAACTCATGGCATGATTTTAACTTTAATAATTGAAATAATATAAAAGTGTTTAACTGCCAGAGCTTGGAAATAAATCCAGGAGAGGTGTCTCATTTAAACAAGAAAACTTTCTTATAAAAGAATGCAAATCTTGTCAAAATAACAAAAAGGTCATAACAGTAAAACAGCAAAATCTCTTGGGATTTTTAGGTGTTGCCTAAATGAAACAGAGTGAGAAGGATGGTGGCGAAGCCCCTTACCGCCTTTTTAACCAGTTGTAATCTATCAGAGGAGCGTATTTTTATAACTCATTGAAATGAGAAACTTCCTTGTTATTAGAGATACTGCTCCACAAGGTATTCCCAAACTCTGGTCGTGAAAACATTTCTGTAATTATCTGATTAATTCAAACAAGTAATTATCTAACCATTTGGGGGTATTCATCAAGCATGTAAATAATTTTCCACATATCAAATCTATTCAAGAGGGTTAGGGTTCCTACTGTTACACGCCCTGTCGAGACATCTCAAAGGTGCTGATTAACATGTGGCTCTAGAGGAAGCAGGACAAGTTTTGTTTGTCTTGTGTGTGATTTCAGAGATGGGAGCCCTGGACAGCCTGTCTTCTCCTGTGTCATCAGATGAACTGGCCAATCCCTAACATCTCTCCTCCATCTGTGTCCTCCAACAGTGTTTCAGATGTTTGACCTCCCAGTTCTCTAAATGTCCAATTATCTTAACTCCATGGGCAAACTTATATTCCCTAACTATACATCTTGGTTATTTCTGTCCCTGTGTAAATAAATCTTTTATCTACTGAAGCTCACTCTGTGTTTGTCGGCTGCAGATGGGTGCAAATATTAAATATTATGTCTATTTACCATTCAGTCACAGGACTGCAAGAATACAGTGAAATGAGTAAATTAAAATAGATTCATGATATGCCTTATTTTATATCCTTGTCTTTACCATTTGGAACAACAATTAACTCTAAAAATGACACAACTCTTATTTTAAAAACCAAAAAGTGGTTGAGTTTTGCCTTCTTTGTCCTCAGGTGATCAGGACAGTGTTAACACTGGTGATCAGTGTTAACATGTAAATACAACCAAAATTTACATACTGTAGCTTTATTTGACAAAAATGAAAAAACCTAATACAAAATGAAAAGTTTTGTTAATCTGTTAACATTTATTAAACCACATAGACATATGACCTCATGTTTTTTTATTTATGCAACTCATTAACAGTGAACCCAGAAAGAAAATAATTTTAAAAAATAAATGAAAACTGAAACTACTTGACACATTTTGTGATGGAGTTTATGTGCCAGGGGTGCAAAAGGCATGTTCATGATGCCTCATGTTAAACACTCAAAAACTGTGATACCATTATTGCACCACTAGATGTCAATAATGTCAAGAAATGGTTTTTTCTCTTTAAATCAGAATTTAAAGAAGAAATTGATTTTGCTGTAGCAGTGGTGGTCAAAATAATCTTTCTAGTGACAGTTGTTCTTTTTGAGATGTTTGCATTTCCTTCCTATTTATCACCTTAGTGACTTAGATATTGATCAAAAATAAGGGATAAGTACATAATTTAATGGTAACAATATTGGCTGAAGTGGTTTTGAAAAAAAAAAAAAAACTGTCCAAGATAGCAGTAAGTGTGTATGGCAGACCATATTATAATTTAATTAGCTTGGCAATTGCCTTCCTTCAATTCTGCTCAATTCTCATCTTCATTCAACGCTCCGTGTGGAATTTCTCCCATTGACCTCAATTTCTCATAGTGAGTTTCAACCAGTTTCAACTTCTGAACAAAAGTTGAGAAGAGGGATGCAGCCACGGCAGCACGCTAATGCACAGTGGTCTGATTGGTATGCTCCCAGCTTCATGCCATGTTCAATGCATCAACTATAAACCCCTTTTTCAGGAATGAGTCTGCTCTTCCGGTGAAATACTGAGTGCAACAAATACGCTTTACCACTGCAGCTTCTGTCCATGGTAGTCAAGGAATTCTCCATGGTCCTGCTCGCTAAGGCTGAAGAGGACAGATAGGATTCCAGAAACGCTCTGCTCTACTGTTAAGTCGGCCTGGAACACAGAGATAGATTTTCAGTGGAGGATTTCCTCTGACATACACCCAAATTTAGATGATGGTTGAATCAACATTGATATAGCATCAGCTATGGTCGAAACTTTAACATTGATTCAGTATATAAGTCACCGACTAATTTTTGTATAATTTCAATGTCAGACTTCAACATGGATTCAATATTTCTGCTTAACCATACGTCAATGTTCATTCACTCATATTTTGCTGTCTGGATCCCAAAGTGTGTCAGGTCAACACCATATAGGATGAACCTTTTTTAAGTATTGTTGAAAGAAGCCCAGAGAGATTGATTTTAATCTAAAGAGTGCTTACATGAGGTCCTCCCATGTCCGTCCTCACCCAGCCAGGGTGCAGAGACATGCAGAGAATTCCACTGGACTCCAAATCAGCAGCTAGACACCTTGTCACCATGTTTAGGGCTGCCTGTATAAAATAAACAAAAATATTCTTTTATTCCTTGTTGTGACTCACAAACCCATATAAAACAATTTTATTGCATCATTCACAGTGACACTTAATGTAAGTAGTTATAGGTATTATTTCTTCACATAAACCAAATCTACCATCTGAATTTTGTAACTATTTCTTATGCATGTTCTGACCTTAGAGGTACGATAGGCATAGCTCCTGAATTTGGCGGCATCCCCACAGTTCAGTGTGATGGAACCAAGGATAGAGGACATGTTGATGACAGCTGCTCTATGGATCCCCATCCTACCTGACCTGGCAGCAGCAGACTCCAGCAGAGGCATGAAGGCCTGAGAAAAACCAACGAAACAGCAAGAACAGGTTGCAAAACATAATCAGTGTCAGTGCTCCAGAACACCCGAAAGGCCAAAATATGTTGACAGAACAACATCATTTGTAAAATCAAAAGATAAGTGCCCGAGGTGCCCTGACCACACACCATCTTTTCCATGATTATATAATTTGTACATGAACATCACAAACAGGTTCAGGGGAAAGGAGAAACCCTGGCAGAGTCCAGCTCTCACTAGCTTGAAGCTTGAGTTTAACAGACTACAAACACAGCTCGTATTTTGCTCGTCCCACTTACAGTGAAACAAGAAAATGTCACCAAGACATCTCATATTCCATCCATGAAAAGTTTTTTGTCCCATTAAAACACACTTACTTAGTGAGCAAAAGGTTGATTCCTTTACAAAACATGTACTGTAGTTTAATCCACACTGTCATACAAAATAAACGGGGAGTAACAGGTCAGAATAAGAAGAGTTGGATTGCTTTTAAGGCATACAGGAACATTATGGTCTGGCAGAGGAGTAAATCAGCATGTGTCCTCACACATGGCTTTACTCAGGTCATTTTGCCTTTTTGTGGTACTTTTGTCTTTCAGAAAATGTAGTCTTGTTAGGCAAGACTACATTACCTACATAATGTTGAGCTGACCCACCAAATTCTCCAGTTCTCAGTAGAAAGTTAATTGTAAAGTCAGTAGGCAAGTAGGCAAAATATAATGTAGAATTTATGTATTTGTTAGTTTCATACACAGTGGAAAATCCGCACATTTTATTTGTCATCTTTAGACCTGAAGGTGTTATAGAATGTAACAACTCTCAATGTCTGAAATAAGAGGACAAACTCTAGTGGCATAAAATACTTCCCTAAAAGTTTAATATGATATAAAAAGAACCGCGCATAAGAAAATATGTTTTTTTTTTGTTGTTGTTTTTTTTAAAATAAAATCCATGCATTTTTTATTGCATTCAAATACACAACATACTTACAATCCTATTTTGGTATGAGGAACATAGCATTTGGATCTTCCATACCTTTGTTACAAAGAGTGGTGCAACAGTGTTGACCTGGAACATGGTCATCATTGCCTCTGGGGTTACAGTGCTGATGTTAGTGGAGAATCCAATGGCAGCATTATTAATCAGGCAGTTGAGTCCTGAATTTCCCACAATAGACTGAACATGTTCAGAGGCTGAACTTATGCTCTGCTCACTGCTCACATCTGGAATGAACAGAAACATGAATGTTCAATTTACAATCTTTTGTGGAAATGTTTTTATCACTAGTAGCCTGTATTGAACCGTCATTTGACAGGAAAGAAGGTTAGAGAGAGAGAGGAGCCTGCAGAAGGACAACCATGTCAAGGACTACAGTGTTTACACATGGGTGGCCACCCAGCACCAATACAATTCACAGTCTTTAATGTGTTTAAATATACATCCATGACTGACTGTTTGACCACTAAAGGGTTTGACACAGCAGGCAACATTACTCCTTCTCCATTAAATTCGTATAAAATGTAAGTGAAGAGGTGACAATCACTTGCCCTCCTCCTACAAAATTTGTGCTTGTGAAATTTTGAGCTTGTACACACAGACGTGCAAGGTCCGTGAGACAAGAAAGCTGAAAAGTGTCAATTTGTTGTCACTGCTGTTGCTACTATTGAGCCCCATGTGTTGGCTTCACACTGGGTGTCCTGGGGCCTCAGGTAAACAACGTGCATAACTCAAAACACACTGTTTGATGCACAAATGAGTCTATTGAAAAATGAATGTTACATGAAGGTTTGTGTAAATACAAACTTTTTACCTGAAAATGTGTGGCAGGCAAGCACACATATTGTCAATTACAAACTACAAAATCAAAAACTTACCTTAATACACTGAAATGTGACTCCATTCAGTGTTATATATTCAAGAGGCTTTGGAACCAATATTTTTTCACCATTTTAATATTTTATTATTTAAAACTAAGTCATAAAACTGATCCTATTTAGCCACATACAGTCATGTAACACACACCACATTTATGAGAAACCCTCAATAAATGATCACAAAGTAAACATAGTATTTTCTCTGTTTTGTCTCATGTAGATGTAAATGGGCATTGGTTTGGGAACCAATGAGCATCAAATGCATGTTTTCTGAGGGACTTTCATTCTCACTGAAAAAAAAAAAAAAACGGAGTCGGATCAGCAGATTAACTCCAAACAGGTCAGGTTTGATGAACCTTAAGGAGGACAAGGTGTATACACAATGTCCTTGTGCAACTGCCTAACAAAAACACGATTCCTTACTGTGGAATAGCTTTCAACAGCATGTTTATTTCCACACTTACTGCAGAGAACTCTGGCTCTCTGCCTGTTTTTTAAGTTCTGACTGAAATCTCAGCTGCTCGAAGAAGCATTTTCACTTTGATTGCTCAATGAGTCTGATAATTTTACTCTTTAAATTTTGATTTGTTTCGTACTTTAAAATATATGTCTTTTTAATCACTAGCAGTTGGAAAGCGGAACTATTGCTATGGTTATTTAGATGTGTGGTAACAGTCTTTGGATATTTACATTACTTTACGTATGTATTTATGGGCAGGAACAGGACAGTCCATGTGGCATCTGCAGCTACGCTCTATTTCACTCAAATTCAGTTTTATGAAGGAACAGTGCACAGCCAGATGTGTGCACATGATTTTATACACTTGACATTTTTCTGCACTGCAATTTTTAAATTATGTTCCTAGAGCCAACTTTAAAAACTACAGATCCATGAGGCCCCTTTAAACTATTGGCTTTCACTGTCATTTGTTCATTCCCAGATGTCAAACCCATACAAAAGAATCAGGCTTTCAGAGACTGACGTTTCACTGATGTAGAATTAATTAGACACCAAATGAGCAAATTATTTAAAGTCCTTTTTCACCAGTTAGTAGGTTTTAGATAATGTTATTACAGCATGAGTCCATTATGTATACCAATTTGCCTCAGTATTTAAAGCATACCCCTTAATCTGTTCCATTCAAGCAACTTTGACCCACAATCATAGATGCAATGTGGGTTCATGTGGTCTTGGGCACAGGGATTTATTTATTTCTTTATTTATTTTGGTTTGTGTTTTCGCACTAAAACTTTGTTGTCCACATTCGTATAAGTACTGCACAGAGGACTTTATGAAGTTCCTGAAAGATAACATTAATCCATCTCCAATGAAACAAAAAAATATGTTATTCTAAGTGGTGGGTTCTACCAAGACTGGGGTTTTAATGCTGTTGATGAAATATAAGAGATGGACAAAGTACAGACAGACTTACCTAATGTAACAATATGAAGACCTGAGTGTGTTTTTGACAGCTCCTGCAAAGCCTAGGAAAAGGAAAGTCAAGTTTAGCATTTAATGTGTAATGTATATACTGCATGTATTGTGGTAAATTACACTCACAGCACAGTCATTTTTGTATGACATAAAATTTGTTTGACGAACATTTAGCCCTGACAAGTAAAAGCATTTTCACACCACTGAATGTGTTTTGTAGAACTCTGTAACAAAGTCTGCTTTTATATGAAGGAAAACAATCTCTCCATTTTTTTAACATCTGCAGCATCATCTGCCAATTTTTATGAAGGTCATAAAGGTAACACCCAGTAAACAGAAACTACACCAGTTTTATCTGTTGTTATGGACCAGATAAAAACAGGTGGCAGCAGATAAACAGTTTTCCTGTAATGGTAAAGTGTTTCTTCACCACTGAGCAGCACATACACGAGAATGATTGACAGCGCTAAGAGCTTCCTCTTGGTTCTGATCAGATGTTTCTTGCAGGAGCAGTGCATTTCTGCTGATGGCCTAGCTAGCACTGTGTTTGCATTCTCATTTATTCATAACAGTACTCTGGAAAATATGTTGGAAAACTGCACTTTTCCCAAGTTCTGTGCATACTGAAGAAAAAATAACAAATATAGTTTTGCATTTTATATGGTTTGGTTGTCTTATTGGTGTTATTTGTCCACTCCAGTGGACGCAGACTTAAGTGACAGACTTTATTTCCAATTATTTCAATATTTTATTTTTAAAAAAAAATACAACAAAACATTGGCACTCAACAAACGCAGCATAATTTTATCATTCAAATTTTCTGCCATCATATTCATGCAATTTAAACCAATTTAACCCAATTAATCCACCAAAGTGGGACGTGGTGTTGGCCAAAGTTTCCGGATGTGTTCTCGCTGTCACATTCCATCCGTCAGTTGGGGTACCAGTGTCAGTTGCCATGGTGATAACACGAACCAAAAAAACGAATCAGCTTTGTGACTCTGAAAACTGTATTTTACTCTTTTATCCTTCTGAAAGCAGACTGTCTGACATTGCTTTAAGAAGTAAAAAAAAAAAAAAAAAAAGGTAAGCATGACTTAATGAGCCGCAGCTTGTTACAGGATCTTTGTGTACAGTATAGATAGGAAACAACCAGACTTTATGCCTTACGGACCGTATTTGAGCCGTTGTTTCCAGACTGTGAATTCAGTCAGTGTTATCATTGACAGCCAAACTAAATGAGCAGCTCGGGTCGTTACCGTGGAAGCGGCAGGGTTGCGGGCTGTCGCTATGATGGTAGCGGGTCTGTTGCTGCTGTTAGCCAGCTCTTTAACCAGCTGCAGTCCTATCCCTCTGCTGGAGCCGGTTATCAACACGGACTTCCACACACCCTGACTCATGTTTACTCCTGATAGTTCTTGTGTAACAGTTATCCAACCTTTTCTTCTTTGACATAATGCTATAACTTTGTTCGCACATTATACTGCCACCACCTGGAGAGAGCTAGCTACTGTGGGAAATAACTACATTTCAGCCTCATCCAGCAGACTCGCTCTTCAATAACTGGTTTCGCTGCACATGAGAAACCACAGTTTAAAAGAGATTGTAGTAAATGTTTGAGCTAACACATTTCAGGTGCATTTCATAAAACATTTGTGGAAACCAACTGGAGATAGGCACCAGCAACTCCCGACCACACTGGGGACAAGGGTGAACAGATAATGGATGGATGGATTTGTATAGGGTTTATAAAGATACATTTTAAGCTCTATGTTGACATGTGTTCCACATATCTATCTGCTGACGTTCAGAAGTTATTGGAGCTTCATTGTTCCCCTCGGATCATTTGATCAGAGGTTGTTGGTGAAACAACAGAGTCACTTTAAACTCGTCTTTCAGATTGTGGCCCCTAGACTCTGCATGAATTACACTGTCTTACGAAGCAGCTAAAGACACTGTTATTCCAACACGTGTTTACCCAGGCTGCTACGTTTGGTCGATTTTTATATCCTTGTTTTTTTGTTTGTGCCTTTGTGAAGCACTTTGGGTTTTTAATGTCTGTGATAGGTGCTATATAAATAATTTTTACTTACAACATTTCATTCACTCAACAGAGGTGAAACAAAAATGAACTAAGACATGAGTGATTAACTCAGAAAAACAGAAAAACATAGAAAACAAAATCCCAACCCAAAAAGCCAGAGTTCTGACACTCATCCACGTCACCAAAGGTTATGTGAGTTTATATGTCACTACAGAGACTCCGTTGAAATGAGCTGATAAAAGTAGAATTTACAAAAGACAGAAACCAGAATCACCTAAAGAATAATTCTTCTGTTTTCAGGACGAAACAGGTTTCTGAGTGGGCATGATGAACCAGGCTTTGACTGAGCCGAATCCTGGACAGTCCACACAGGTCTATACTGAAGATGACAAGCCTCCTCAGAAAGATCCCTGCTCTGAAAAAGAGAATGTCCATGAAACCTGTTCTACTATGATTCCTGTTGGAGCAGGAACTTGGGGTGATAGCAGTTTATCATGGATCATTCCCCATACTTATCAACAAATCATCTCACCAGAGATTCTGGACCCATTCAGCTTCAGGTAATGTGACATTACATTTTATCTCCTGTTAAAGTGACTTTGCTGCACTGTTGTACCAATAGGGTGGATCTAAAAAATATTCACACCATTTATTTGCACTTTTTTTTCACACAGTATTACATGATAAACAAATTAGACCACTGTCAAGATCATTAGCATTTTCAACCTTCAGTGTGATACAGTGAGTAGAATAAGTATTGATTTCCAATGGAGTCACTGACATAAATGTTGCACCAGATCCTGGCAGCAACTGAAGCCATGCAGACATACAAACAAATCAAAAGGAAATTAGTCCACAAATTAAGTTACGACTTTTAGAGCCATAATGGTCAGGGTCAATGGTGGTTCTTGTTACGGGCAAAATGGCACTCTGCCCATGACACCATAGCCTTAGGGGCAGAGCAACCGTCAAGGAAAAAAATGTCTTTCCATTGCTTATTTGCATGAACATAATGATACTGGTGGCAGCATCATTATAAGGTTGTGGGTTTTTTTAGACAGAAACTTTTTTTGTGTGCGCTTTTTTTTTTAAGGTAGATGAAATAATGAACATTTTAAAATCAGTTTTTAAATGAAACTTTCAGGTGGCAACTTGTAAGGCTTTTCAATTAGTCTAATCATATGTCAAAAATAAATAGACATTGCTTCATCAGAAGAAAATTAAAGTTTTGGAAGGACCAAAAGGCAAATAAATCTGGTTAGGTCACTCAGAGAGGACTTTAGACGAGAGATGTCATGCCAGGTGGCAGATTTGGAGGACTTCTATAAGATTTATTGGGCAATAAATCTCATAGATTTGAATGCTAAATGCTTTAAATGCTAAAGTTCAATCAAAGGTTGCTCAAAACAAGTATTAATTAATAAAACAAGTATTATTAATTACTTGTTTTATTAAGTAATTAATAAAACACATTATTACACATTTACAAAAATGTGTAAAAAATGTCTTTTTTACACATTTTGTAAGACCTGATGCTTAGAATTTTGTTTTTCAGAGACAGTATACACGTCATATTACAGATGGAGAAAAAATTGGAAATTATTCCTTATGGTCTAACATTTTACTTTACAAAGACTTTGCTTTTTACCAGGGGTGTGTTTGCTTTTAAAATCTACTGTATAAGAATCTCTGAATATACTTCTAATCTGCCCAAGTTGTATTCATCACAGATTTGAGTACCCATATCAGGCCATGCCATGTCAGCTGACCTACCAAAACTACCACATGGAAACCCAGATGAACCAGAACCAACTCCCTGCTGAGTATGTCCTCATTCACCCCTTTCTACAAACATAGCTTCTCTAAAGACATGCAGTCCTACAACTGTCCAACTTGAGCTACAGTTTATTTTTAGTGTATATTGAACAAACCTTGTCATGGGCATTGGGACAATATACACTATTGTGACGTGTGGCCTCTGCAGCCTTAATACACCATTATTAAAAGGTTGAGTAGTGCTGTGGTTTGAATCTAATGGTGACTTAAGTTACTCTGATCTCTCCAGTCCTGGTCCGTCCTACAGCAGCCACCTCGACTCAACCTCTGCCATTTGGTCGAATAAGGACCCAGTTTTCTCCAATGTAAGGGTTAGTTCAAACATTCAGAATCAAGTAATGACTTAACAGATTTAAGCAGATTGCATACATCTGCTTATATGTTTCCAAGAGTGTGACGTTTCCCTGTGCTCATTCAGGTGGATTTATACAATCCTGTACCCATGGAAAATTTGCAGTTTCAGCAGCAACCTACTGAAGTTGCGTCTCACATCACTCAGACTGTAAGTGCAGCTAAATATTTTCAATTCGGTGGGCAAAAGTGTATCTGCAAACATTATCACACACAGATCAGTAGATTTCTGTGTCTAAGAGTATATATATACAATTTAAAATTAAAACAGACAGATAGAAACTTTATTTCAGACTCCAGGCCAAACTAAAACAAAAATAACAAAATAAACAACCAAATCAATTGACATCCGCTGTCATCTAAAGATTCGATTAAATTTAATATAAAATGACATAAAAGGTAATAACAGACAAATGTACCAGTGTTTCCACAGCTATCAATGGTATCATGTGGAGCTCAACCATGGGTTTACTAAGGTCATGATACTTTTATGTTCAGATTTATTTAAAATACATATAAATTGAAACCTCTCGCAGTCTTATCAAAACACCAAAGTCAAAGTAAAAAGTTCTTTTAAGTTAAAAATTTGTAACTTTTAAATTAATTCAACACAAAAAAGTAAGTTGCCATTACTAAACCAAAAGAATTAAGTGAGATTATTGTGAATAAGTCCATTACATGAATTACAGCCCAAATCAACTTTTTAGAGTGTACAACATTCCCACATGTCAGAGCCAGGGGCCAAGATTAAAGTAGTAAAGATAACCTCTTTTTAATTGTCAGGTGATGTATGACGTCGTTGGAGGTGGACAAGTAGTGCTAGTTACTCCCCCCGAGGCAGGACCCACATATCTGTCCCTGGATTCTGCAGAAACACATCAACACAATAAAATGGCCCCAGGTGAAGGTTAGGATGAACTGAAACAGCAGAGATTATAAAACTGTTTCAGGCTTCTTCCCAGATGTTTTTACATACGCTAGTAGTACTACAACACTCAGACTTTTTTAACATGCTAGAACTGGCCTAAGATTATGGACTAATGCTGCCATACTAATCATCATGCAGTTAAAAGTAATAAAATGCCTATCCTATTTCATTTCTAGCAGCTGTACTTTATTTGTTTTCCTTCACGTAGCTTCCTTCATGTTTCCTTTGTGATAAGGTCTTTACTGCAAAACAAACAGGCTGGAACGATCCAAGTCAAATAGTATCAATTATACAACCAATAAATAATATAGTTCATAATGTGCATCTCCTTGATGTATCAAAAAGCAACCTGTTGAAGAAAAGAATCACATAATTGCCAGTATCGGTTCTGAATGGAGGATTGTAAGGTAATAAGAATAGAGACTACAATCTTAACCTCGTATGTTTGGATTGCAAGTCAGGATTGTAGTGTGGGTGAGACAGAGAAAAAGGGTCAGACTCAGTCAATTTGAAGGTGCAGGTGCTTAGACACACATATTAAAGGGGGGCATCTAATCTATGAATTTGACTAAGAGAGTTAACTAAAAAAATGTCTTATGAATTTTGAAGTAGATAGAGTCTCATATCTCTTCATTGTTTTTAACAGTTGCCAATGTGTTGGAGACTCCTAAACAGGTAAGAGAAGATTTCTGTACTGCATACTGTGCCATTTTGAACTTGTGAGTCTTTAATAGTTAGTTATTTTTCCATATCCATTTATTCAGTGATGTATTTGTCCTCAGCATCCTGAAAACCATCAGACAGCTTGTTCTCTGTATGAGTGCAGAGTTCAGACAACCAACATCCAGCCTCAGGCGTCTCTGCAGAGGTAAGATTTATGTATGTTAAAGGTTTTTTTGAAATAATGGTCATGAAAATAACAATAAAATTACTGTTTTCCTATAACAATTTTTGCTATAAGATATAATATATATATATAAATTCTTATAAAAAATTCAAAGATTGAAAAATACAAAATGTAATGTATAATGCATATGTTGCAATAATTTATATGTTTAATTAGTTTTTAAGTTGCAAATCTAATCATTCTTTTTGATTTTGGAAAATGACATTAAACATGTACAAACCTGAAGGTTCTAGACCAATAATTATAAAACAACTTTAAAGCAACAATACGTTTACTGTTTGGTCTGCAGCTCTATTTTACCTGATTAACAGGCGCTGATGGTGTTAGATAAGCTACCAATATATTTAAAGTATTGCACTAATAAGCTTTTTGAATAACTTTAATTCTATGTTTAATTGCACATGAAGTTAGATGGACCATGCATTACCATATGTGTCTATACATTCCCTGAATTTTATAATTGTGTCCCTTCTCTGCACAGGAAGTGCCTGTTTAAAAAGATTTTAAAAAACATAGTTTTCTTGTCTGTGTGTTTCAACAAAAATGCTACTCATAAATTCAGGTTTTCTGAGATATTTCCAGCCAAGAAGGCCGAAACTGAACTGAACCCGTTACTCCTACTAACCAGTTGTTTCCATTTCTGCCTCAAAAAGCCCAAACTAACTTTACTATTGTAAAATTTCTATCCTGGTACCAACTCTTTACTAAGCCTGAATAAGTCAAATCAAAGTTTATTTATGTAGCACATTTACAACAACCTCAGTTGACTAAAGTGGTAAAATAAAACTATATTATTAAGTCTGGTAAAAATAATAAGAAAATTATAAAATATCAAAAATATGACTAAAAACCAAGGCATACCTAATTTCAGCTGCAGCAATATTTCTAAAAAAAAAAACAAAAAAAAACTTCAGTCAGTGAAGTACTAATTTTTGTTGTTTAGCTGGTGTTGAAGTCCAGGGCAAGTAGTTGTGTCCCTGGACTTAAACTAGACTTACACTGATCAACTGACTAAGAGATGTTAGCAGACAAAGGGAGACTGTTCCACAGGCTGGGCGCTGCCACAGAGAAGGCATTGTCCCCCCTAGTCTTTACTGGGCTTTAGGGACACCCAATAAAAGCTGGTCGGTTGACCTTAGGGTTTTGGGTGGAGTGTAGGACTACAAGAGTTCACTTAAGATAGGCCCATAGAGTTTAGATACAAAAATAATCAATAAAACCTTAAATTATACCTGAAAAGCAATAGGGAGCCAAGGAAGGGTCTGCAAAACGGGGTAATGGATTCACGCCTCCTTGTTTTCACCAGCAGTCGGGCTGCAGTATTTTGTATGCTCTGCAGTTGCTGCAGGGAGCTCTGGTCCAACAATAAATACAAAGAGTTACAATAATCTAAACATGATGTAATAAATGCATGGAATGCAAAAATGCTCTCTCAAAATCGGGCAGAGGAAGATAAGATCTTATTTTATCAAGATCAAAGCCACTTTCTGTAAGACACTGGCTTTGATAATAATGTTAATATGCTTATCAAATTTAAACATACATTCAGCCACAATACCCAGATTTTTCACTGTCATGTCCAAGCAGGGGATTGCATTGACCGAACTCCAGAATCTCAGTTTTTGTCCTTATTGAGAGTTTTAAAAAATTGCTTTCAGCTATTTGTTCATCGCTAAGACAATTCTATATGTACATCAGACTGGCTGTCAGTTACAGATAGATTTTAATCTCTCCTGTAAAATAATAAAAAGAAACTTTGTGCTTTAAAAAACACATCAGAGGACTGAGCCTGGCTTCTATTCACATTGATGCCAATTTAAGACTGGCTTAAGTTGACTTTCATCCTTCACCCATTTAGACCTGTTGGAGCTTTGATGGAATTGAGATCCAAGAAGCCCTGCCACTGTACAAGATCAAGGTGCCTCAAACTGTGAGTCAACCATCTTACATCATTGTCTTCACCTCTAAAACAGCTGAAAGCTATTAACTTTTACCTAATCTCTTACCCCTACTCTAACACTCTTTGTTTGAGCTGAAAATGTTGTTTGTGATTCATGTCTTAAACAATTATTATTCTTAATTATTATTCAGGTGTGACAAATATTTTCTTCAGGTTGCATTAGGCTATATCGGAAATTTATGTTAGTATTACACTTAAATCCTGACCTTAACCCTAAGTTTTACCATTACCAGTACATACCTAACCCTAGCCTAATGTAATTTAGTCCTAAACCTAACCCCTAACACAGCAATTCTCCTTATGCAGCCAGGGCACATAAGAAGCAGAAAAATGGTCCTTATAATGTATCAAATACAAGGCTACACACACATGGGTACAGCATAAAGGGATTTGGTGTGATTTATTTAGTGTTTTTTTTGCTTTCAGCTACTGTGAGTGTTTTGCCAATGGAGTGATGTGCAGCAACTGTGACTGCTCTAACTGCCACAACAATGAAGAGCATGAAATGAAGCGTCGTGAAGCAATCAAGGTTTGACAACCCAAGTTCTCTTAAGCATGAATTTATTTGTAAGACTAGAGTAGAGTATGCTACATCAGTAGTGTCGAAGTATTTAAACATCTATGTGCTAATTGCAGATTGCTAACGATGTAAAATACCATATATCATTCTAATAATTTGTTATACCTTGTTAAAACAAATAGTTAATCAGCCAATACCACGGCAACCACTCAATTTATTTAAATGTAGTCGTAAAGATGTCTTGTTGAATTTGGGGGGCAACCACTGATCATTCTGATTGGAACTGTTTGAAACATTTTTCTCTTGAATCTTATTTTGTTTTCTGGTTTTGCAGCTACGTAACCCCAATGCCTTCAAGTCTAAGCTTGTTGATTGGAAGACAGGAAAGGCCAAAAGTTGGAACAACAAAGGCTGCAACTGTAAACGTTCAGGATGCCTGAAGAACTACTGTGAATGCTATGAGGTAACTCCAAAACACACGCAACACATCCCAGGGTCAAAGAAGTCCATGTTTTGGTGATGTAACTCCATTAATAACTTTTTTGTCCACATTCTTGTGTTGTTCCTCTATTTGTGTATGTCTAATTCACATTTTCTCACAAAGTCTAGTCTACTTTGATGAACTAAGTAATCATCTTACAAACACCTTTCTTCTTAGAGAGTCAACTAACTTATTTATAAGATGCCGGAAATTCCATAATTGATAGTGGGCGTGAGGGGGTTGGGGGACGGGGGCATCAAAGTGCAATTCAACAGAATACAATTTAATAAAATATGACAAGCAAAGGCAAACTGAAGAAAAAAAATTGGTTTATATCCAAATAAGCAAAACATTTTGATAATAGCTTTCAGTTTGTTAAATGGCTTTATTCAGGGTGCTGGTAACTAGAGTCACTTTGTGATTTCTGCTGTCAAGATCGCTCTGCTCTAAACATCAGAGCCTTCTGAAAACACGCTGGAGAACTGGGGGATCTACAGAAATGATTAAATTACTTGATGACATTTCAGCTGTGTGATTTCCATGTTTTGGCCAACATTTAAATTATGCCATTTCAAATCAGCAAAGATCAAGACAGTTGAAAAAGCAGGCAAGCGTTGTCAGAATCTGGTTGAAGAGATTTCAATGAAAATCTGTTTCATCCTAAGAATTTCTGAAGGAAAAGTTGTTGCCAAAAAGAAAAGCATGTACCTTTAGTTTGTGGTTTTCAACGATTAACCTTGAAGAACAATTTCTGTTAGAGATGTGGTTTTGCTTATTTTCCACAGTTTTAACAAACTTTGATAACACATGATAAATATAAGCACGTCATTGTGGAATGAAACTGACGTATCACATTCTTATTTCATTTGCAGGCTAACATCCAGTGTACTTCCAGCTGCAAATGTATTGGCTGTTTGAACCATACAAACAACTCTCAAGTGGGTGCCAGTGGGGATGGGGGAAGAGTGAGGAACAGGTGAGTCTGTCAAGTTTAACTTGGAACATTTTGTGGCTAGTTTTAATCTCAAAGGTTAAAATTTCCTGAGTATTTTTGTATAAAAACTTATGTGTATATATACTTGCATTGAGCTACATCTTTAAAGATGGAAATCACCTAATTTAACTCCTGTTTGAAATTTTGACAGGTATTTTGGAGCAATTTACAATAGGCAATAATTTATAATGTTTGGTCATTCTGATTGGATAATCAGCTTTCTGCAATGCAACAATGAAAACATGCACATTATTATCACGGGATGGCTATCACACTTAAATTTACAGAAATAAATGATGTGCTTTTTACTCAAATAAACCAGTTGAAGTTATTCTTTGATACTGATTGTATTTTGTTTTTCACAAACAAATAATCTGCATGATATGTATATATGGTGTGTTTACTTGGTGTTTTACAGCCCATCAGGAACACACTGCATTTAAACAAATGAATGGAAAATGTAGCAATCCTTTATAATATTGCTAATAGTTACTCATGTGTAATACCAATAAATGAAACATAAAAGTAGATCTTTATTTTAACTGATATGTATAGCCCCTCGTTTGTATATGTGTTCTCAGATGTTCTCAGTCAGTGTTGACCCCTGAACGGGTGGAGACTGTATGCGAATGTTTGCTGACGAAGGCAAGTGAGGCTGAGAAGGAGAACAAGTCACACACCATGGCTCAGCATTTGGTCCTGGCAGAGTTCGGACATCATCTCTCAGAAATTGTCAAAGCCATGTTCAACTACTGCCCACAGTAACACTTTCCCTATGAAGGGCCAGAAAAACTCTGGAGCCCTGTGGTGAACTGAAAACATCTGCTTTAGCTGCACAGTTAGCATGTTTGAATGTTCTACAGGCTGTTCTGTTGTTTTAAATTGTTTCCTGACATTTTGTGAAACTTTGATGAATTCTTTAGTTTGTCATATAACCCAATATAAAGTTTCCTTCTAATTTATTTTTTATTTGTTGTAGTTGTATTTATAACAAAAAACAGTATGGGAGATATATTGTCCTGTTTAATGGATCAGCACTTAGCATTCATCAACATAAAGTAAACCAATGTAGCATTATACATGTTTTAATCTTTATTGTTCAGCTCACATTTGTCATGTAAACATTGTAACTTTTTGAATTTTTAGGTTTGCCTTGATAATTGACAAAGATCAAACAAATGAAATAAAACACTACACATTGCATTTCAACCATTTGAAATCAATTGAGTATTATCTAAAAAGTCTTTGGAACTGCTATTTTTAAGACAGTTGTATACCTTTATGTAAAACACAATTTCTATATAGAGACATATAGTCACAGTCTTAACAAGTCTTCGCCTGCCAGGCAAATATAAAGCTCCAGGCCAGTGGTGCTGTGAGAGTCAAAACTGTCAAGTTGAAAGCCCTTAGGAGCACAAGAATACATGATCTATTGAAGATAGATCAATAGATCATTAGATCTATCTTCAATAGATCTCATGGTCTGCTGAAGAAATCTGTGGACCCTTATTTACCTGATTACTTTAGCCTGGTTTCACATAGCTGCACCAGAGCCTGGTTTAGTCTATGTGAAACGGATAAAACCAGGATGAACTGATGGCGCTATGTCAGCCTGGCTTTATCTCTGATCCTGGATTTCATGATCCTACTTAGGTCATCTCTTAGGTCATTTTCTTTTGACTCGCACCCATCTCACGTAACCCATCTCATCAAAACCAAACCTTGTCCTATGCTATTTTTTTTCATATGGTCTGGGTTCTCGTCTGTTGAGAAACAATTGTTTCATTGAGGTGTGGACTTTGTTGAGGTTTTAAATTTTACCAAGTTTCTAACATTTGCTCGTGACTTATGTAATGCACCAGTTCAATACTAGGAATCACACTGAAAATTGCCTGAACAAACAATCTCCACTGAAAAGTGCAGCTCCAAATGCAGCAGCTGTTGATGTTAGTTGAATATTTGGAAGCGTGACAAACATGGACTGAACAACTTTGCTGCCATTGATAAAACGACAAGCAGACTAAACCAGCGCAGAAAGTCGACATCATCATTCACAACTTCTCCTTTGTCTGCTGATTGGCCTGATAGGAAATCTACTGGAGAGAACCAGAGCGAATTGGAGAAAGCCCACCCTGCGCTGTCAAAAAAGATTGTTATTCCAAGTAGGGATGTACAGGGTTCCACATATAAACAGGGATCAGGAACAACTTCCATGTGCAGACCCATCGGTGGCAAAACGGTGGTTGACACATCCACAGGAATTTAAATCAAGGGAAAAAATAGTTATTTGTGTAAAACTGTTGTATCTATGAAACTTCTCAAAGCTAAGCCAATTTCAATTTCCCATGTAAGTGTTACTATGACAACAGTAAAATCTTTGTATCCTTTAAAATGAGAACTAGTTCTTACTGGTTCTGACTTGCCTGGATAAGCCAATGTAAAATGTAATTTAAAAGTGACTGATGAAGTCTGTGGGATCAAATAGTTAAGTAAAGGTGAACACAAACAGAAATAAAAAGAGCACTAACTAAAAACCTATTTACTTCCTAGGACGACATAACTTAGGCCAGCAGAACTCAAACAGAGGAAGAATATCGACGTGCAGATTATTGCCATGATGTCAGCCTGTTTTTGTGCTGCTTTTTTACCTTTGAGTAAACAGGAGTCCTGCCAGGTCCCATGGGGAGCAGGATCGAATCCGTTCCTGCTTCCAGCGCTCCTCATAGAGGATATAAGCAGCCTGGAACATTGCTCTGATCCACAAACACATGCTGTGACTTGGCCACTTGTTCTCGCTACAGCAGACATGGTGAGTGCAGTTTAGTGTTTCTTTATTGCAAAGCTGTTTCTAAAAGTAAAAATATCTAAATCTGAATATTTTAAGTGTCTGCAGGTGACTTTATTTCAGAGTATGTAAAACTGACAATGTATTAAAGAAACTGGGTTAAGATTGACTTTGTACTCTCTTATAAATAATTAAGATAATCTTCATTCTCCAATGTTAATTTTAAAAAATTAAGTATTTTTGTAGTTTAACTATAGATTTGTTGAAATTGTATTTATTTATTTAAACTCTTTCATAAAACATTGAACCCTTTTTTAAAAGTGTCTTTTAACACACTTTTAAAAAATGAAAACTAAAAATGTCTACAATTTGTTGTGCTTTGTGAGAAGGGTAAAAGTCATATCAGTAGTATGAAAAGAAAAATAATTTATGGACTTTGTTGTTGGTGTGCCAACCTAACATCATCAATGCAAACGTGTGAAATGGTGAAAGGCTATGATAATTAGTGCACCAACCAGAAACTGTTTATTGACTGTGTTTAGGTAGTAAGGTAACTAATTCACAACTGTATTCTACAGATTCTCAAATCAATATGGATCCTTAGGCTAATAAACTAGCATAAAGGAGGCATTTATTTGTGAATTTAAAAGCAGAATAAAAGTTTCAAAAATCCATCAAATTTTTTCCCCCCAAAGAATCCTTTATATGTTTTTCTAATTACACTTTTTTTCTCTCATTTTGTTTCTGCATGTTTTTAATATAAACATTTTTGCACTTTGATTGTGGTAATATGCCAATTTATATCTTTCAGCAGAAAAAGGTCAAACATGTTATGTGGTCAAATTAAATAGAACAATGAAATGTTTGGGAAATTACCTGGAATTCCACCCATCAGTCATCTGGACATATTTGACTTACAAAGTTCATGTTTGTATTTAGTTGTCTTCTATACTGCATCATTCAGTTAGCAAGATCTTCATGGCGCTGCAGTCTTTTTTTTAGAGCCAAATGAATTTAGTGCATCATCTGTTGATTCCCTGTTTTTATTCTCTCGTGATGCATTCCTGTTCCTCTGCAGACCAAGTCACATTGTATATTTCCTACAGTGCTTTTAGATCAAATTTACCACAGGGATCAGAGTGGGGTCAGTGTTTTTTAATGGAGGCATAGTTTAGACTTAGACTTATTTTGGTAATATAAAATAATCTAAAGTGACAAAAGAATGAAACAACCATTCAATAACTTCCAGGTTCCAGACCCATAATCTAGCAAATAAAATCTGTGACCCAATCGCAATACAATGATTGTGGATGACGTCAGGCATCTGTGACGTCAAATTGAAAATGCTTTGCTAATTGGCTGGATGGAGCAAGCGCAATCGGACCAACCATACGTCATTTACCCATAATGCATTGCAACGTAAACAACTTTGCGACGTCTGTGTGACTATACTTTATTAAAATGTACCAAAACTAAATCGCCTACAGTATTATTACTGTATTGTTTTACATGTAAAATGAATATTTTTCAAATAAGGTCTATTGCTAAAACTAATCCCTTTCATTACATCATAGGTACCAAAACTGTTGCCACACAATAGAAAAGTGATGAAGCCATGTCCAGTTTCATTTCACCAGACAAACTCATGCTAGATAAAACTGAATAAAACTTAATGAGACTGATTGTACCAAAAAATAAATAAATAAATACATAAAAAGGTTCAGTGTCATAATGTTTAATCTAAGAGTTTTTGTATGGACGTTTCTGATCAGATCTGCCAAACAGAAACATTTTGTTATAATCAGAAATTGTACAATATAAAATACCACAATACTAAACTCTACCCAATTTGGTGGCAGTTTGTGGTGACGTTTCCTGGGAATTTTTGTACAGTTCAAATCAAAGACCAAGGAGGATTGCATATATGGTGAGGACAGAGATATGGTGTGAGAAGAATGGTAAAATGGTAAATGGCCTGTACTTGTATGGCGTTTATCATGTCCAGAGGCCACAAAGTGCTTCACACTGCATTCACCCATTCAAGCACACCCCCACACCTATTGTTTGAGCTACTGCATTGTAGCCACAGCTGCCTTGGGGCAGAGTAACAGAAGCGAGCCTGCTGTGCACTGGCACCACCCGGCCAGTGGATGGCACCACCAGCAGCAGACAAGTTGAGTGAAGTGAATCAAGAACCTCCTCATTTACTTTATATCTGAAACAATTAAATCTTTTATTACCTAACTCTCCTGGAACATGTACCCTCCAAAATAACTTTTTTGCTTTTGTTTACTCTTGTTTCAGAAGACAAAAGCCACAGTTATCTGGACATGCAGCTTGCTGATCTCTTTGACTGTAGAGTCCTACCATGCTCAGAAGGTAAAATTCTCCAGCTGTGACACCTACTGGCAGGTTTCTGTAACACCATCCTGTCTTACCAGCAAAATATGATCGTTTCAGCTCAATATTCAGTGGGGTCCTCAGTCCATGATGTACTTGAAGGGCAAGTGTGAGTGCAGATAAACTAACATTACACACCAATATCACAGGCATAATTATTTTAAATTAAATATGGTTCTCCTTACAATGCAGAACAAATGTGTTTTGAATGTTTAATGTTTAATGTTTCACATTTTGGACAGTATCACATCTGCATGCTCCACCTCCCATGCTACCATCCAGCATGATGCAAACCAGCCATGTGACCTCCATTAAGTTCTGCTCAGACATGCTGCTATGTAATCAAGACATTCTGTTTCTCTGCTGATCTTCACAGTTGTGCAGCTGCACAACTCATCATTTAGGCACTCTGGTCCATGATCCATGTTAAAGGGACTTCTAATTAAATACCCTAATTCATATTACCATTAGTGCTTTTTATGCAGAGCAAACTACATACTGGTACTAGTTAGGCATTTTTCTGTGTCTTTCACTTGGTCCTTCACCCTTTGAGTCATTGGTGTGTTCTTGTTTGGACTTAATGGAGCATTGGTTCCTGAAGGTCAATTTAGGTCCATTTAGTGATGTAACAAATTTAAAGGCAACTTCTTCTCTTGACAAGGAACTTCAGAAGACAAGCATTTAGTTTTTTCAAAGTTGTATATAGTCAACTCAATCCATCCATCCAAAGTACAAACATTCCTATTTGATTGTAGCTAACTTAAAGGGCAAATTCAGTTTATATTCTCAGTTTCTAAAGTTGTCATTGGAAGCAATTCCTCAAACTGAGTAAGCATGAAACAACATTGAAAAGGAACTTGCTTGACAATTTCTTGTCTGTTTTAACATCTCTATTATATGAGAAAATCTGCAAAATCTAATGTAATATAATTTTTTATTTTTGTTCTTAGATGGGAAAAGGTTTGTTTTGGAGGACAGCACCAGTGTTTTGAAGCAGAGCCTTCAAGGTTTCAGTGGACTGATCCAAGGTACAGTAACATCTCCACTGTCTCATTTGGCTATTTCTTGTATTATAAATAGCCAGCTCACAATTATTAGTGAGCTTACTTGTAGCAAGTTTTACAGTGAGAAGATTTTATTTTATTATTTTTTTAAAATACGGTCATATTGTATTTAAGAACATAGAATAAAAAACAACTGACACATTTCTACTTTTTTTCTTTGTGCTGTGGTGTTCTCATTTCCTTCTCATTTCCTTCCTGTACCACAACAACATGGTCTGTAAATCTTGTCCAGTCTCTTACTATTGATATCCCACAATTACTATCTGCAATACCTATCATCAAAACTTTAGCCACGGTTTACAACAGAACATCCCTCCATAGCACACTGTTATATTGACAACATGACTCAACATGACTAATAACTCTCACTGTCTTATCCAAACACAATGAAACAAGGACTTGTCATTCTGAGGCACTAAAATGTTGACTGACAGATTTTTACTTTTGATCAATTTTAAAAAAGAAACTGAATTTTGCAGGTAATCCAGGCTATTTTACTGCTTTTATGAACAGTTTTTAGAAATGCACTCATTACATCCCTGCTTCCATCATTTGATAGTTGCAGCTTTAAAGAGTGCCTGTAATGTTTTTTGGGGTTATTAAACCATAGTTTAGCTGGTTTGGTTTTTATTCTGTTCTTTGATTTTGTAAACGTGTATGAAAGGCATCAAACTTTTTAAAATCTTATCCAGGTTGGCAACACGTTAAACAGGTTTTGAGCGTCTAAACGTTTTAAGCTATGTTTCTAGTCACAGCCATACTGGATTATTGTCCATATGAGATGTGTGTTGTATTATTATTATTGCAGGTATCCAGATGCTCCAGTCATTGGAACTGAAAGAAAACCCAAAAATTCTGAGTTTGGAGAAAATCGTCATCCAGAATCTCCAGGACAGATGAATCACTCTGCTTTACTTTACAACCCGGCACAAAGACTTATAATAAAGAGGTCCTTAGTCAGCCTTCTTAAATGAACGCTTTGGGTTTGTCAGTAACCGGTTGTGTGATTTCTGTTGGTTTTCATGTATCAGAAGTAATTTTTATCTTGTCGTAAAATGAAAAACTCTCTTAATAAAAATTAGCGAATGGTGTCGTTATTTCTTTTTCCATCTGCTATATTTTCTACCGAGATGAAACAATCTGTTTGGTTTGGCTACGAATGAATAATTTTGAATTACAATAATATATAACATTTATTAACAAAATTACTGTTGAATTACTGTTGCGTGTTATTTATTTCTCGAACAAATAAATTCTCTAAGAATTTATTTCTTGAAGATGTAATTGAAGCAACACAAGGTTCATCATAAACCACATAGCATGGTGCAGCATCCTTGTATTCTAAATTGAATTTTACTTCTGAATAAAAAATAGTAAAGCAGCAAACACACTAGTGTAGTTTAGCCAAGACTGGCATCTCTCAAGGCTCAGAGAAACAAAACTCATAGCCACTTTGCGTTTTGAGCCTTAAATCAAACAATCAAATATTTTGGGACAGTTTTCACAGAATAAAAAAAAACCTGTTTTAATGTGTTGTGTTACATCTGCTTCCTTCTACGAACCATCACTTATATTTAAGATTCAGGTGTTCAGAAAAGTTTTTTTTAACATTGAGCTGTCAATGTCTTACTTGTGGTTGGTAACCCTAGGGGGTCTTTTCAATCAAACCAGTTCCAGTACTTGGCTGGTGCTAGAGCTTCCTGAGCACCAGTGTTTTTGTGTTTCCATACATAGAAGGTCCTGGTCCCTGGCCTTGGGGCCGAATGGACGGCTTCATTGGGACCAGCAGCCACACCAGAGCTTGTGAGAGTCATGGTTAAAACATTGTAGGTTTTCTTTGGTTGGAAGTCGTCAAATCTAATCCTCGATGGTCATGTCCTGGATTTATCTCATTTTCAACACACATGTGCTTAATACTGAGGTCATTAGCAGGACTCTGGAAAACTTGACTGCATGATGATGTGACATGTTGATCAATCAAAGATGGTCTGAACAGATGAGTTTTCAGCCAGTTCCAGTGATCCTGATGTCAGGAGGGAGGGCGTCCCAACTTTTTTTTTTTTTATATCACTCTGAGTACCAAGTCTGCAGTGTGTATGCGTGTGGGCGTGTGTGTGTGTGTGTGTGTGTGTTCAGTCTGTGTATGTCAGCCGAGCTTGGTTCCAGTCTGTTTCCCTGTTTAATGTTCACATGTTCCTCATGAACTTTGAGGCAGCGACTTTGAACAGCCAACCAAATCCCATTAAGTTTTGTAGATAATCACATTTAAATCAGAAAGACTTCCATGGTATACAAAGTTATTTGTCATTTGGACAAATCCAGTCTAAAGTTTGAATCTAAAGTTTAGTAGAAACATGTTGTTTTGCCTTTAGAGTTGCACTCGTATCTGACCATAGGTTTAACTTTGCTCTTTTTCAGCCTAGTCTCCTCTTATTTGACATTCAAATTACTGGACATTATTTCTGGCCACTTATTTCTAATTTTCATAAATAATGACTTCATTTAATTTATTTTTGTCAAACAAGATGTGCCACCTAAAGCATACTAAGCATGACATTTGGAGGTAAAATGATAATTAAAATGACAAAACTGTTTGAATAAATATCATTGTAAACATTCAATGAGTAATGACAGCCATACTTTAAACCACTCATTTTCACCACTGAAGCTTCTGGTTGTCCAACTGGAGGCTGTTTAACGAGCTAACAAATGCAAGTTAGATACTGACTACTTATAACCTTTACAAAGAAACCCACGTTTAAAATAATCTCAGCTGTTCGTTCATGTAACTGGGTCAGTAATAGATGTAATTGAGCATTGAGAATGACAAACTTCTGGTCAAACAGTAATACAGCAAAACTGGCCACTTCTGTCATGTGCTCCACAAATGAAAACAAAATATAAAATGCCAAGACAACATTGAAAGCAGAGTTATATAGCAGTGAAAATGACTCTGATTTGTCCAGAACTAAGTTATTAAGTTATTACCATGAAAATGGTGAAAACAGAAAGTATTACAAAGGTCACTGACTCCCTCGGAGATCAAATAGTAGGTGCTAAACTGGTTTATTGTTTGCAGTTCTTATGTTCTCTTTCACAGTCAGCAGTTCAAGATATCATTAAAATAATCTCCATAATTACTTCACTATAATAAAAGAATACATAATTACTCTTTGCTTACAGAACCTGATAATGAAGCTTCCTAAAGAAGCCCAGCTCCGTGTAACCCATCATTCTGGTTCTGTTCTCTGGAAAGCGATGGAGAGTCCAGAACGCTGGCGCTGTTCTCAACAATGTCTGTGGTCTAAAAGGAGAACCTTTAAAAGTAACGGTGCAACTGATCTGCTTATCAGATGTCAAGTTTACAACATCATGTCTTAATTGTTCCACAGTCAGAAGTTGTTGCCGTGGTTACATATGTCACAGTGTTATTAAATTGCCATCTTCTTTCATGCTCTCCTGGCTGCTGCTGACTGAGTGTGCGGAGCCGCCGTTGTGATGGGACATCATGGTGGAGTTGTGGCTCAGCGAGGTGCAGAGGCTGTTTGGCATGGACACACTCTGTGGGATCGCGCTGTGTTGCCCTTCATGAGGAGAGTCCCTGTTCAGAGTGCTGCTGTTGCTGTTACTGACTGGATAGTATTTATTGGGCGACAGGCAGTCATTCTCCAGAATGACATCACCATCATCATCTTCCTCGTAACTGTCTCCCTCGGCGATGCTGCTGCTGTGGTGAGAACACACGACGTGGGAAAATACTGAGAAACAATATGTAATTTGAAAAAAAAAACAAAACAACTAAATCTCATCTTTCCTCAAATGTTTCACCTTATTATCTTATACATTTCCTTCCTCATGGTAATAGTGTTTGATGTTATGATATAAAAAATGTTGGGAAAATTCTTCATAAAGAAAAATCTAACATCCTTATATCAGATCAACACACACTAGAATTTGACAATACTGTTTAAATATTCTAGTTGTTGAATACATGGCTTTATGGTTTCTTCGAGTTGAAACTGAAAGGTGAATTTCAGGGCTGCACCGATTGCAGTTTTTGGCCAATCGCTGATTAGCGATCTTTAAAAAGCCCGACTTACTCATTCAGATTTTGGCCAATTTTTCTTGTCTGAAATGTTGCTACGTATCCACCTTATTCCTAGTAACATGAGGCTTTTTGTGGTTTATGGGTATGACTTCCGCCGCAAACCGGAACCGCCATTTGTTTACATTTTAGCAACTCGCTAACCGGCTTTTGTCAGAGCTTTTAGGCTATAAAATATGTGGGAGTACCAGCTATCAAAGCTTAAATGCGACAATAGTGTTCTACCGCAACCTACAGCTATTACGGGGAGGGATGGGGACTTGAAGAAATGGGCGCTTTTCTTCAAGTCGCACTAGTATATGTATCTACTTCACTGACTCGGCTGCTTTGGATGCAAATGCGGATTTTCTTCTGTTGGCTTTTTATCCACACAATAAAATAATCACACATGAAGCATTTTGGGTTCTCTCTTCAAGTTTAGAATTTTTAGCCAAATTCTTTTTGTTTGTTTGTCTGTTGGTAGGGAATGAAAACTACTGCTTTTGTTCCGGGGGCACGTTCAAAACACACTTGCTACGGCCGCAAACTAAACTTGGTCTGATTATTAGAGTACAGCTACGAACAGCACAACAGTTACCCGACACCATTAGAGATAAGGGTGTAAGAAAATGGATGGATTAAATATTAAATTAGCATCAAACATGAAAAGTTTATGACACCTGGAATATATTAGCCAACAATTATTGCACTCCAACTAGTCCTGTGCACACACTTGTAACAACATATCCACACTGCAGCCTGGGTGTGGATGCAGCTGGAACACTTACTTAATGCCTCCAGTAAACACACAGTATAGTTAAGTATATAATCTCAGATGTATAGATGGTGGTGAGGTCCTACCTTGCAGTGATAGGGTTGCTCTGAGAGGCAGGACTTGGGGAGTCATGTGACAGTGCAGAGCCTATGGATCCACCCGAGCCCACAGAACCAGAGTGACCCATCGAGTTTTTACTCCCACGAGGTGCAACATTGTTCCTCTGGTTAGCTGGTTTCACAGTCACAATCAAGTTGTGACTGTTAGCCACCATCATGTCTGTGACCTGAAATGACAGAAAGGCTGCTCAAAAAGTACAAATACACTAGAACAGTTAAAGGAGCCGTGAAGACTAAGAATTCCCTTTATTTTTACTGACAAGCATCAGCAGTAAAAGCTCTACTAAACTAAGTGAACTGAATCAGACAGATGCCTATCTGTTCCCCTGTCTTCTACACAAGACAGGGTAACAGATAGTTCATACTAGGCATACATACCTAGTATGAACTGAGGTCTCATACTAGGCATGAGTTAGCCTGGCTATTACCCTCCTGTTTAACTCTGCTAAAATAATCCTTGCTAACCAGCTACCAAAGCTGGTTAGCACGCCTCCAGGAAGCCATTGTTTCTCAGCAGCTGAGTGCCCAGACCGTCTGGATGAAGCAAATAGCATAGAACAAGGTCTGGTTAGGCATGGGCTGGTTAACAGCATTAAGGTATAGCAATAGTTACTAAAAGCTGCAGTTTAAAAAAATCTGAAAAGATTTTGCCATGTTCTCAATACCACTCCTACACTAAAACATACCATTAGTAAAATGTCCTATTTGTAGAGTGAGGGGAGGTGGGAGTGCCTGCTCTGTGCTTTCTCTTCTGGCTCCTAAGGAACTTGGGCTGGAACTAGGGGATACCAACAATCATAATGTTTAAAATAATACTCTTTTGAAAGTAAAATTGTTATGCTAATATTCTGCAGACTAGCTGGTCTGGCATGGCCTGCAAGAAGTGGGACATATGGGTCACAGGGATTTAACTATACCCTGGAGGAATTATCATGGTTACCTACATATTTCACCAAAACTGCAAAGGTATGAAATGGCAAATAGACAAAACAACCTGCACCCCAGTCAGACACAGTTACGTCAGTTCTGTTCTTAATGAACAGAAAACAGCAAAAAAAACAAAAAAACCCAAAAAGGACATAAGAAGCAGTCCACACAGTGGAGTCACAAGGTGGCAGTATAAGCTGTGTTTCCTGTTTTAATGGTGTAGCATAAACCACCCAGAGGAGGGGTTTCTCTGACCTGCCAGTTCTGTTGCATAGTCTAAAATACAAAAATGCATTTTAGAGACAAGTAGTTTATGCATATCATTCTACAAACTCTTATTTATCCTCTTCAAAAAGAGAAACTTGACACAAAAGCTATGGGCTTCATTTAGCTCACTCTGCCACTCTATATGTTCTATGAGGAGATGAACTCAGGTCAATTTTGACTTGTTTTCATCTGCACTGAATTTCTGAAAATGAATTTTCTGAAAACATTTGAGCAGTCTGATGGTCTATGCAGATTTGACTCAGCTCACCTCAGTCCAGCAGACCAATTGGTGGCAACTGTCTAAGCAACATCGGTGTTAATACCAGGATGCAGGTTTTCTACACTACAGTTTTTCATTTCCAACAAAGTAAGACCACTTAAAGTGGTCCTAAAATTACGGTGGTTCAAAATGAAGGAGTTTCACATTACCACTCAAAAGAAAAAGAGGACCTTTAGATGTGTTTTAAATTCTCATGTTGCATTTTCCAAGACAGTCTGTAGTTTTTGTTCAGCCAGAACTGAACAAAAACTACAGACTTTTTTCTTCAATAAACTCTTAAACCCAGAAACAGGAAGGCAGTTCTTGTTATGTTGCTCTCCCTAAACTCTGTAGGGCATTTTTACACTGAACTATAAAATCAGTATTATATTAGCACATTTTCTACAATAAAATAGAAATAGACTGTAGAATATTTAAAACCATATTCTTATACACTCAATAATTTCGAAAACATGTTAGCATCTCATGTATGAGTTTTAAAACTTTAGTCTTCACTGAGCTTACCTGATCTAAAGATTTTCCCGCTAAATCGATGCCGTTGACTTCGAGGATTTCATCATTAACAGCCAGTAATCCTGTGCTCTCTGCGAGCCCACCCCGCACCAAGCGAGATATGAAGACCCCTGGAACCTGCAAGAAGACAGGAAAAAAAAAATGTAAACAAACAGATAGAGCATAAAATATGCCCTAAGTTTTTAATACATCATCAAAAACAAAATATCTGCTATATGTATGAAACTGCCAGTATTGGTTGATTTTAAAAAACAATCTATCTTTGCTTCCACAGGTGGCCAATGTTATTGCAGCCAACAGTGACACCATGAAATTTGATATGCAATACTAGATGCCATGAAGAGCAGCTGTAGCAAGTCTTTTTTTTTTTAAAAAAAAAACAACATTTTGCTCTATTACAGAAGAGATGTTTTTATTTATGGCCTGAGTACGGTATAGTGAGCGTTCTCCTTATTGAGCTCACAATGCCCTTCATATGCATTTTGTTTTCAGCAAAAAGTGCCCAGAGCCAATTAAAAAAAAAGGACAAATTCTAAAAAATGAGAAAATCTCCGGTATTCTTGTGATGTGTAAATGTGAATATGCTGACAAGCCTTTACATGCAGAATCAATGTTTAAGGACAGTATTCCCTGGTAGTTCTCTTTCTGAAGCCTCAGACCTGATAAAAATCTTGCATAGTGACATTCTGGTTATGTACTTCTGCCAGTTTGTAACTCATTAAATCACTGAATGTGGACTTTTGGTTGTGGATCTTTTCTTCACATACTGACCTCTTAAGGCACTTTTCACTGGAGTCACATTCACCCAGTCTCTCCAATACATACAAACAGTATAGATCAGTAGATTTGCTTGCATGTCTTGCCCAAAGGGACATTGAAATGTGGCAGAAGGACAACTGCTCTTCCCTCTGAACCACAGTCATACACATCAGTAAGTGACCATTACAACACGGAGAAATACAGTGTTATTGCCTTGTGTTGTTTAAGCAGTAAGTCTGGTCAGCAGACTGTTTCATGCACTTTGTTTTCTAATGAGGAAAAAAAAATTGCTTTTTCTTTTTCAAAGTACAGATTTTTTTAAAAACTGTTTTGCTGAATGTCAGTTTGATAAATCAACACTGATGTACAGAACCTCACTGTATGCCTCCTACAATTGTTTCCAGTCTCTTGTGGGTTAATGTCTGTGAGGCTATAAAAACAAGCTACAAACATTTTGGCACACTTTTTAGTCTCATATTTAGTTATCATAAGAAACTGCTGCTTTTAAACAAAGAAAAGAATGATCAGTTTAGGGAAAATTACAAAAAGCAACAAATGGGTCATCTATGTAACACAATTTCATTCATTGGCAAAATACTAACATCATCCTTGCTGTTTGTATTTAGGCAGTAAAACCCAGAACCAACACAAATTAGAGCCATTACTCCTGAACTGGACTCATTTCAACAGGATGCTCAGTCATTATGCTCAAAGAAAATAAGAACCTCACCTTCTCTACACCCTGCGGTGTCACCCGCACGCTCACTCCGTCCCGGATGTAGAATCCCAAAGGCTTTTTGGAGCCATACTTATGCAGTCGAACTCGCCTATATGACTCAGGTAAAATGTCCACATCAATAATGGATGAGATCTGTCTGAAGTCCTGTGGTGGGCCAATCATGAGGCCCAACTTGTTCTTTGAGTGGATGGAGCCGGAGCCAGCTGGGCGCAGGCTTGTTAAGCCCAGTCCTTTCCTGCGTCTCTGGAGAGAGTTGGTGGTGTAAACAACGGAGTCACCCTCTATATGAAAACATGAAGAAGGAAGGGGAGAGCTGGAATTAGATGACAACTACATATTTAACTTTTTTAACAGGGCCTTGAAAATATATTTTCATCTGATTTGTCTTTTGTCCAACTGAAATATGGAAGGTCATCAAACAAACTTTAATTTAGGACCAAAATCATCTGATCAAATAAAAAATAATTAATTTTCTAATTGCTTCATTTATTAAGCTATCCTATCCAACCTGGTACCCTGAAAAAAATTTGTGATTGTTGAATCACAAATTAACTGTGAGAAGCCACATTTTTAAAAAAAAGTTGAGTTCAGGTTGGCACTTAGATATAACATATCCATAAACTGGAACTATGATGTCAAAAAAGAACAAACCTATTGTGCCCTGATGTAACGCAACCTTTTGAAATTTCACAACCTTGATCCCAACACACATGCCCTATTCAGAACCAGCATACAATAAAGATGTGAAGTTTGATGTTCCAAAATAAATCTCTCTCAATTCCTCACATTTAGGTCAATCTAACACACAATTTCAATACTGCAGCATACATGGCAGGACAGGACACAGCAGGAGAGCAATGTGTAAAGACAATGACTTGTAGGGTATTATAATAAAGCTTTAGATCTGGACACATCTGAACCATGGGGATGGAAAACTGAAGCTTTGGCACAGATTAAACACTGACAGATTTAATCAGTCTATAATCTGTTTGTATTTGTTCAACAGAACCAGATTATTCTTTGTCTCCTTTGTTGTGTGGATGGACACATCTGTTTGTTGTCAGTTTCTGTTCTGAAGTTTTATAAAAAATCACTTTAAATAAAACAAACAACTACAGAATTTGAGCATCAATTTTTTAAAGTATTATAATATAATATCAGCTGATTTGAAAATAATGGTTGAAGTTTAAATTCTGTTTGTGACTTCACTAACCACAGTTAAAGAATGGTGTTCTGAATCATCAGTTTACAGAAAAAGGTATTTAAATACTGCTAACCCCAAAATATGTCATTCTCATAATAAGTCTTCATGTACACTAATGGAGAAAAAAATCTATGTACTCGCTGCAGTCATGAAAAAAACTAAATACAGCCCATGGTAAAACAGCCTGTACAAACTTCAGTAGCTCTAAACGTAGTTTTTTCTGTGTGGGTTTATCAGTCTCCTGCGTTGTCATGAGAGGAATTTTGGCCCACATTTCTGAACAATGTTGTGTTAATCTGCTGAGCTGAACAGGTCTCCGTTTCTGTACTGATTTCTTAAGGCCCCACCACAACATTTCAATCAGGTTTTTCAGTCATTCTGTTGCAGATTTGCTGCTGTTAGGGATCATTGTCCTGTTTATGACCCAGTTGCATGTGAGGCCATCTGTCATGCAGATGATCTCACATTCTGCTACAGAGTATGTTGCGCATACACCCCAGATGACAGTGAACTGCAAGGCGCCACATGCCAGAGGCTGTGGAAGCAATCCTAAATCACTACACCTCCACCTCTGTGTTTGGCAGCTGCTTTGAGACATTACTTCTATACCAGGTTTAGATTTCCCCAAAAAGCCACAGCTCTCATCTGTGCTGAATCGCTTGGTTATTTGAGATTTAACCATATTTGTTTTTTGAAGAAGAGCCATTCTTTGGCAACTCTTCTCACAGGCTTTTTTTCTAAACTGTACTGTGACAATTATACAGCCTCAATGATAATTGAGGCTTGCAGATTCTGAGAATCTTGTTTGTTTTGTTATTATCCTGACAGTTGGATAGTTAGAGCTTCAGTCTCACCTGATCTATCTTAGCAGAAATTTTTTCTGATTGGACATCAAATTGTTTGAAGGAGTTGTTTCTGGAGTTGAAAATGGACAAAGCATTTTGTCCATTTTCTAAGGACAAAATGCTCAGAAAGTGCAATTCTAAGCATTTTGTCCTTAGAATTGTTTTATGACACCTGTCTGCTAGTTCATCAGAGGTGGTTATACTTGCTGACGGTCAGTTAAGGAAGATCATTTGACAAAAAGCACCTAGCTGTTCATTCTAAAAAGGTAACAAGGATGAACTATGGCTAAGCTAACGCTAAATCTCACCCTTGAGATCTGTGTACCCTCATACATGCTAATCATCCCTGTGACAGTCAACTGTGACCTCTGGCACTTAAAAAAAAAACCAGAGGTTTTTTTTGTTCTCACATATCTTAGCCACAAATCAAGCACAGAAGAAGTTCGTAATCCTTATTATTCTTATTCTTGCTTATTCAGAAAGCAAGAGTTATCTAATGTACTGTGTTGCAGGTCAAGTGTTCAAGGAAATATCTATATTACCCTGGAATTTAGAAATAATGATATTTCCCTGAACACTGGATCTGCAACACAAAATGTGAAAGTCTTGCTGAGCAGGAGGCTGTGAAGGCCAATCAGAAGCACATGATTGCTGCCCTGCAATAAATCTCCAAAGTTAATGCCAGATGTGATCTAGATTCTAAAGCATACCTGACAATGTTATTATTGTTTACCCGATTCCACCTATCAACCCTTTCATCCATTTAATCCTGGCAGGGTCCTGTCTGTTGTCACTAGATCACACAACTATCAAGAGCAATTTAAAAAGAAAAAATTATCCACACCATCATTCAGTGTGTTTTCTCTATGACCATATGCCAGTAAAAATAACAGAGATTATGTCAGATTCAGACTCAAAATGATACACGAAGACCACTACTTCAGGTCTTGATTATTGCCCCCTAGAACTGTCCTGAATCAGCTCAAATAGATTTAGATGTTAACAGATAATTTGTTCTAGCTCCTATGGATAAGTATGCAAAGGCAAGAGCAAAAGCCATCGCCACCATAAGAAAAATGACTCCGATATGCTTAAAACACAAACAAATCACTTAAACTTGTTGTTTAAAAAATATCTTCATGGTTGCTGGAACCTTAAAAACACTGAAAACTAGCAGTTTTGACAGTCCCACTGCTGGAGAAAAATATTTGACATGCTTCATTCCTCCGACAAGAATTTTTATTCCTAAAATACAGAATCTATTTCTTTTTCCAAAGGCAAAGATAATCTATAATGACATTTCCATGCCCAACCAAGGCCCAGTAGTGGTCATATAATCATTAGCCAAATTAGTCAGACAGTAAGTCATGCCAACAGTTTAACCTTTAGCTCTTTCATACTTTTATACAAGTTTCAGATTTCAGTGTGTAATCAGCTGTTACAGGATTGTATTTATGGAGTGAAGGAGCTTAATATGTAAAACACATTAACCTGAAATATGAAATGTTTCCCCCACAGCATCTCACAAATCAGACCAGTGGTGTTATGATCTACTAGCAAAGCTGCTAGAATGCCGTTTCTACAACTCTTACAGCCTCGGTATGTTATGTTCTTCTTACAGAAGCCAACTCTGGTGATACGTGCTCTTGTTTCCTAGTCCCGGTTAGAAGTTTCTCCGCTGCATATAGAAGCATCTGAAGACGGTGAAAATTATTGTGATCTAAACCCTTATATACCCTTTTATAGAGCTACAGTTATAAAAAACGGGCTGGAATAAAGTATGAACAATGTCTCAACATTTTTAAAACAGATGCAGGACTGTTGGCTAAAAGAAGTAAATAAATTAAACTCAATCTAATGACATAACTAACTTATTTATCCATCTTCAAATGGGAGTCAGTGACAGGAAATGGCGATAATGTATCAGGACTAGCATAAAAATTCTTCTGTCCAAATAAAATTACTTGAGTTTTCTTTTAATTACTTGAGTTCTTTTTTTTATTTGTTCAGGTGAAGAAAGTTTGAATTCATCCATGAGTTGGTGTGAAGCAAGGATTTTAGTTCGAAAGATGAGGTGATGAGGTCAGGAGAATTGATTTGAAACTGACCTTCTAAATGAGGAGTGGAATAAGGATTAGTTCACTCTGAGACCTGACACACTTCCTCATGTTTTATTGGGTAATCCTGAAGCAAAGTGTGTATTCTGTTTTCACTTGTTCTTTTTGTCTTGAGCCTCCATCTTACTTTCCCTTTAATCCTTCCCCTACCAGACCTCAGAGTAAATCTGATTAAACTGGCAGCTGAGTGTAATTTGAAACAATACCGTCTGCTGAGCAGCAGATTAACATCATTACATCATAAATTATGACAGACACAAAGGCACAGCAGCAAAATCAAACGAAACACTGCAGTGCTTTTAAAAACTGAATCCAAATGCAGCTGAGATAAACGAGAGCAAAACGTTTAGCCTAAATCATCCCACGACAATGACTCTTACCTTTCTTTGTTATAATAATCCGCAGTACGGGATTGGCTGAAGAAACAGCTTTGTGGAAGTTTTCATCATTGTTGATTGGGAGGAGATCTCCATGGATGTCAGCATATTCCAGCAGCACCTCCACACCGTGGATGTGATGGATGTTTTGGAGGAGGCGGTAGAACTCTTGGAAGCCACCAAATCCATTCCTCTTCAGACCAAAGCGTCGGTACTCTGCCTCAAACTGCACACGTCAAAAAGTAACCATCAGAAATAATTCTTACAAACTATACATGAACTATACATTTGTGTTTTAGTTTAAGTTTCAAACCCCATAAGTTATATCCTAGCAGGGCCGGCCCAAGGCATAAGCAAACTAAGCAGCTGCTTAGGGCCCCAAGGCCACTAAGGGCCCCCTCAGTGGAGCTGAATTATTTTTTTTTTTAATTACCAATTTCTGTCATTACAATATCAAAAACACACAATTTCACTTTGAAGTGATTTGTTTTTACAATAATAGATATTTGATAATGTATGTAGAAATTATTATTTTATTAATTAAAAAAAATGATAATAAATTGCTCTCGGAGGCCCCTGGTGCTGGTAGGTACCAGTAACATGAGCTGCAGGCGCATCCAAACGTCCAAAGCTCTGGTCAGCAGTTAAGTGAGCAAAACTATGTGTCAAAAAGGACTTATCCTTCAGAGAGAGAGAAAAGAAAGAAAGAGGAAGAATCAAAAAAAGACAAGATAAAGGTTTGCTTTAATGTGTCTTGGTAATGTAATGTCATGTAAAAGATTTATAAAGAAATAGCTTGATAGCGACCTGGAACGGTCCAGTTCAACAGCCAAACATTTATGCTAGGGTCTTTGAGTGAAATTGAGTTTAACTTTAAATGAGCTGATTCTCATGATTGGCTCTGTATATTTCTGAAGTATTTTTGGCTTCAAAACTCTGTGTTTGATAACCTTTGATAACAATAATTAAAACATCTCAATGTTTGACATTGTCTAGCAAAATGTTTTTACGTCTGGCTACATAGCTGAGCTGCTCTATGCTGTAGTTGGGGAAATGTTGTTTGCTGCTGAGCAAATTAATTTTGTGGCTAAAACAAACATTACTTTACATCAACTTCTAAGTTATGTGAAATGTCTGTTAAAATCATTTGAATGCATAGAATCAGTCCAGTACCGACCCACATTCTCAGCAGAGAAAGACTCACCTGGTGTAAATTAAATTTGAGCTATTGGAGTAACGCTTAAGAGAAATTTATTTCATCAAAGAATGTTGGCTGCACTGATTGCAGTTTTCTGGCCAATCCCTGATTACCGATCTTTAAAAAGCCTGACCTGCTGATTTTGATTTTAGTTGATATGAATTTTTTTTTTTTTTTTGTCTGAAATGTTGCTGAATATAGCAAGAAAGTCACTGAGTTGGCAACAGTGGGGCGAATATTGTTAACTGTAAACATTCATACCTGACCTGGTGGGTCAGTCTGTCTGTCAAACCTCTCACTGTAGAGCAGAAGAGGACAGAGGCTGATTTTTAAAAACCTTTGCTGACGAAGGTTTAAAGACCTTCGTCAGCAAAGGTTTTTGCTGACGAAAACCTAATAATTATCAGGATAAACATAGTTATTCTGATATGTAGTTTTAGACCAAAAACAGGAAATAGTCTAGTTTGCTTTTGTGATACAGTGTGAAACACAAAATGTATGTTCACAGTTATAATCTGAGTAATAATTACTAAACCCTTAATTAGAGTCAAAACTTCAACAAAAAAAACCCCAGAAATATGTTCCATCTCAACCCGCCCTGTTACAGCTTTGGTAAAAGTTACTGTACATTTCAGCCTCTTGCCAGTTTCACTGTAGCAAACAACTAAACATTGTGTCGTTTCAGGTCAGGTTTATACTGGAGTGACGGTAACAATTGTTTGCTTCAGGCGGCGACAATGGGGAAAATGCAGCTTTAAAAAGACAGGCTGCCCGGTCGGCCTGGTGCCTGAATGCGCCATCTATCTGCTGCTCTGTCGTGACATTTAACATGTTTACCTCGGGAAACTGCAATGTCCGAGAATTTCTGCCGCTCCGTGTAACAGAAAGCAGCCGGTTTTCAGCCCCACGCTCCAGGGAGACACCATGAATCTCACCTGAGCCACAGCACGGGGTTCCGAGGAGCCACAACACGACCGGCACCTTCTATCCTCTTATTTCATTACTGTAAAGGCATAAACGATGAACCACAGCACTCACTTTGCTCTTGACCTCCACCGTGTTATCAACGTGTCTGATGGGCGTCCGGTGCTGCTGCTGTGACTGTCTTGACATTCTGCTCCTCGGTTCTCCGCTCGGCTGAGGCACTGCAGATAAAAACATCCACTGGAGCTGGGATATGTGTTTCCTCCTGTCTGACTGCGAATACAAGAAAACGGAATGCTACGCGGAGAGTTGACTCCGTGAAAAAACAAAAGCAGAACCCTTCACCTGAGGTAGTGTTCCGTGTTCCTGTTAGTCTCGGTTAAAATCACAAGCAGAAATCAGCCGCGATTAGCTGCTGCGTCGCATTTCGTCCTGAGTCAGCACGCGCCAGTGTTATTCCCCACGACACACACACACACACACTCACACACTCACACACTCGCTCGTGCGCACGTGCACGCGTATGCAAAAAAGAAAGAGAGCAGCCATCCTGACAGGTGGAGTCTAGTAGATCCGGTATGGGACGTGAGGTGCCAGTTGCCCCACACCCCCAACCCAACCCAACCCCCACCCAGGGCCAGACAGAAGGACGCAGCAAAAGAGGGCGGGACATGGCATCAGGGTAATAACACAACACCAGCCAGCCCTACTGTCCCACTGATATCCACTACTGTCAGCTGCAGTACTGACTGCATTTCTGCACACGTCATAGCTAATCTTAGCTTCCAGATCACTAACCCCCCCCTCACTACTCCAAAACCCTTCTACCCCACTGTCATAGTGAATACAAGATGGAGTTACCTTGTGATCCATAGTTGTCATTCTCTTTGTTATCCAGTGACGTTTGCTCATTCACCTCAGGTATGACAAAAATTAAAACCATCTGGAGCCTGTGGCTGAACATACCTGAAAAACCTGAGTTTCCTCCCTGTTTCATAAGGGTCATGTCTGAGGGCAAAAATGTTTGGGCCAATCCTAGCAACAAGAAAAACAAATAATACAGACTTGGAAAAAAAAAGTTTAAACTTTTATTTTAAACTTAACTCATTTTATAGAGCCATAAGGAGGAAGAATGGGAATGAGAATTCGAGTGATGTTACGGTCAACTGTTGGCTTTTCAGCACATGGTTGGAAAAACAGAAAACATCCAGTGACTATCCACGGAGGGACAGTTCTGTGGATAAGAATGTCTTGTTGATGTCAGAAATCAGAGAAGAATGGGCAGACTAGTTGGAGGCAACAGTTGCCGAAACAGCAGTAACACCTCTGAGCACATCGGGAAGTCATTTTGCATTGGAAATTTGTTGGTTTGATTCCAACTTCCTCCCACATCTTAACTTCAAGTTGCTTACCATTACTGCTGTATGATTGGGTTCTATGACTGCAGCTGGGCTCTAGTGTAAAGTTGCTTTGTGTGGTCAGTATGACCAAGTCTACTCCATTTGCCTTAAATCAGATGGGTCGCTGCAGAAGACCTGTCAGCCATGAACAAGGATATGAAGCTGTCAGTCAAAGAGGCTCACCAAAAGCAGTCCCTTCTTATATAATGAGTTGCTTTCAGCTGCAACATTCAGGTCAAAGGTCAGAATTTGGCATAAAGAGCATGAAAGCATGGCTGGTGGTGCGATAATTGTAATGATATTTTCTGCTGCTGACCATGTCCTTGTTTTTATGAGTTTAGTGCCTTTATGAGTTTAGTGTACCCATCTTCTAATGACTACTTCAGAAAGAATATTAAACATTACAAACCTATGATAACGTAACAGTGGCTTTATGAAAAGGACAGTGAGAACTTGGCAGCTAAAATCTGCCAGATTTGAACAGTCAGAAGTGATTGAACAGATCTAACTGTTCAATCCAACAGAACAGTGAAATCTCCTAATTCCTGACTCCAAACAGACAGTATTCCCAACTATATGTTGAGTTTGCAAGTATTAATTGTATGGAAGTTAATAAGGAGACAAAGAAAGTCAACAACCAATACATTTCACATTACTTACAATCACACTTGTTTATTTATTTTTTACGTTTATTTATTTTTTGCCCTGGACGAACTTTGGGAAGCACCACAATAGAGCACCTATAAGACATGGTGGAGCAGGAGAGTAGCATTATGTATGTACAGTTAAAAAATCTGCTACTATGTCACATCAAACTGGACCAAAATCTCTAATAAATGTTTCCAACACCTCCTTGGTTCTATGCATTGAAGAAATAAGGTGGTTCTGAAGCCAAAAGGGGATCCAACCAAGTATTAGCATAGAAAACAGAATAACAGAGCAGTTTAATGGAATTTTACACAAACAAAACCCCCAAAAAACTTAAGAATTATGGCCTGCTGTTAAACAAATGGAATGTTACTTTTAGTTTTCAAGTATTTGGAATTGTATATTTCTATAGCTTTCAACAAAACAAAGTTGAGTTACGTTTTAATATTTCTTATTACTTAAGAAATATTAACTTAATTGTCATGAAGACAGGAGTAAAAACTGGTTCACAGTTTGGAAATGGTTGCATACCACATCACCAAGTGTGTGGGTGCGTGTGTGTGGGCGTGTGTGTGGGGGTGTGTGTGGGTGTGTATGTGTAAGCTGTTTGCCCCCCTCTTTTTCTCTTTTTACTCAGTTTGCTTTCTCCTCCAGGCTCTTAGTCCTAATCATCTCAGTACCAGTCGGCACCAGGGCCCGGGTGTTTGTGTGTACCTTTAAAGGAGCTCAACAGACTTAAGACACAGATTTTACTTCATTCAAGGCAGAAAAACTGAAAACTGCATCATAAACTACAACTATTTTGTTGTAGTTTGTGATACATTAAATACGATTCATTTATCTAATAAATGCTTTGCCAAAAAGTATGTTACAGACTTTTAAAGCAACTTTGAATAACTAATTGTACTGTACTGTTTGATAACTAGGATCAACTGGAACATATTTTTTGTAAATGCCTCAAGATGGTTTTTGTTGTGAGCTGGCCCTATGTAAATAAACTGAATTCAACTAAATAATAAATGTTTAAAAGACATTTTGTTAACTGTTTCATTTTGCTGCTGAAGATGTTCTAAAACATTTCTCAGAAGAAATTAATCGGATTATGCTTCAGTATATGTATATTTTCAGTTCTTACCAAAACTATCCTAGACGTTCAATCATTTGCAGTCCATCTACTTTTTCGTTGCTCATTTTAACATTTTTATTCCCATGTCAGCTGGTAACGGTGGTTCAATTATTCCTTGAGCAAGAAGCTATTTTGAACTGCAAATACATTTTAAATATGCCAGTCGATTAAAGAGTGTTTAATTTACTTGACCATTCAACATCTGCCAATTGCTGGATTCTGTTTGAACGTTGAAAACAACAATGTAGGAACTAATAAGGAGTCCTACAAAAGCAGGAGTTTAAAAGCCAACCATAGTTCCTCTAAAACAAAACACGAAACACATAAAGGGAACGAAGTCTCTCAAAAATAAGAACTTCAAAATGGTTCTTGTGATCTAAATGTTGTTTTCAAAATGGTCACAGAGCAGGAACAGGGCAGACGAGTATCATCTGAATGATGGAGGTGTGGGTGGGGCTAGTGTAACATTTGTATAAATCTCCATTTAATGAAAGAGGAAATGGTATCATGACTAAAACCAGCTTAGTACAAACTTTATGATTTTGATCTTGTGCCAATAATTCTGTCTTGTTGTCATTTCCCCTTTAAAGTCTCCAAATGACTGAGACATTAAGAAGGAATGTAGTTTTTAAGCTTAATGTCCCTTTCTGTGGAACATTCGGCCTTCATTCCTCCGATGTCACATTGGATAAACCTGTGACATCAGGTTCATCCAATGTGGCTCTACTATGTGTAGTATGTTCCACCCACTGGGCAGGTCATACCCATCTGACTGGGTGTGGAGCTGTGGAAGGACTGGTTTTTATCTCTGACACAACTTCACGTGAATCCGGTCGGCTTTCTGTTGCATTTTACCCATTTGTTTTTAGAAGGACAAGAGGGAACAAAAGCCTGTAAAAAACAACTTAAAGGGATTGTCTGAATTTTTAATGAAGGGAATCTATTTACATGTAGTTAATAGTTAGAATCCCGTCTGTATCATATAAACACATTACACCACACAGCTTAGCTAAGAAGTTTAATCCGACCAGTCAAAAACAGACATTTTAAATTCTAGGAAGAAATTATCCCAGCAAAATGAATCCTTATGCAATCTGCATAAAAACCCAAATACATTAAAGTTACTCCTGTTGAAGCTGAAGATTATGAAATATTAGAAAGAATGACAGGACTGCCTCCACAATTCTCTGAACACAGAGTACATCATGCTACATGCTTCAGAATGGGTTTTACACTTACATCCATATACACATTGCATGTCTCAGTTTTTTTTTTAAAACAGTGTCTTTCAAAGTGCTGCATTTCCTCACAGACAGACCTCAACCTGTCAGGGTTGGTGAAAATGCGTCAGGGATCATCTCCCTCAGCACTTGCTCCCCCCAGGGCTGTGTACTGAGCCCACTGCTCTTCACCCTGATGACCCAGGACTGCTATGCCAAGTTCAGTACGAATGATGCAGACGATACGACGGTGGCAGGTCTCATCAGGGACAACAATGAACTGGCCTACAGAGAAGATCTGAAACATCTGGTGCAATCCATCTAATCCTGAATTTCAAGAAAACATTCAGGATTAGACAACATTTCATGTTGTTGATTTCAGGAAAGATCATTCAAGTCACACACCCTCTTCATCAATGACACCGCAGTGGAGCAGGTCAAGAACATTACATTTCTCGGCAAATAGATCACTGACACTTTGACCTGGTCCCTCCAAACCTCTGGTATGGTGAAGAAAGTTCAGCAAAGTCTGCACTTTTTATGTCGAATGAGAAGAGCAAACCTCCCCCCTCCATCCTCACCACTTTCTACAGAGGGACAATAGAGAACAAACTGACCAGCAGCATCTCTGTCTGGTTTGGAGCATCTAACATTTCTGACTGGCAACGAATAGAGAGAGTGGTGAGGACAGCTGAGAGAATCATCAGGACTGAGCTTCCTTCCATCATTGTCGACTCCCAGTCGCTGCCTGCCAGGGCTCAGCCAATCAAAAAGACCCTTCCACCCTCACTATGAGCTGTTCTCTCTGCTGCCCTCTGGGAAAAGGTTGAGCAGATTCAAATGCAGAACAACCAGCTTCCACAACAGCTTCATCCCTTATGTCATTAGACTATTAAACTCCCTTTGAACTCTTTATTGTATATATTTATATTAATTCTTCGTGTTACTATTTATTTGTTTTAATCATATTGGAGCTTGGCAGGGAAATTTCAATTGAATGACAATAAAGTCTGTCTTTTTCTATTCAAAAGACACTCTCAAAAATTAAATGTAATTTTCAAGACTTTGAAAGTTGGAAGGACTTGGTTAATATTCCACTGGTCTGCTTCATAAACTCTTCTGCGTCTTCTGTACCACATGATTTTTTTTCTTACTCCTTTAAAAGGAAATGAGTAGAGGAACAAGTCATGAATAAAACGTTGTCAGAACGTAGCCAGGTTTTACGTTTGAAATGAAAACGGAGCAAAGTCAGCTTCAACATTCCATGCAGTCAAAACACGGCCCTGTGGAATGCTGACAAACGTGTCTGGTTATCAGACTGCCAAGGCCTTAGACCTGACCACACAGTGTCGCAAATAACTGTGACAAACACAAACACGCTCACACCCACGCCTTAATTTTCTTAAAAGAGATTCAAAAAGTTACACAGGTCCAACCAGAGATATTTTAATTGTCAGAGATAAAAATGGAAGCAGAAAGATATCTTTCCCCTCCAAGAAGTTAAAATATTCTTTCTAGAATCTAGATGTTCAATCTGAACCTTAATGAGAACTGTGCAGGTTCCTCCAGCCATTTCTTAGAGTTCGGATTCCTTCAAATACGTTTTCTGTCTTAACAGCACATTTATTTATGATTTCATTTTTTTCTGATGATATGGCTGTACACATTTGATAATCAGCTCGACTGCTCAGATGATTAACTGTCTTTATTTTTTCTGAACCTGAAAGAATTGGCTGAAGGAGAGTTTTTATGAGCTGTTGGCTTTTCTAAATTATATAGATTGGAAACTGTTTTGTGTTTTATTTTAACATTTGTGTTGTACTTTTCATTTCCTGACTTGAATCAGTTCTATATTCAGTGTTTGCCGTCGCCTACTCTCTGCTCCCCTTCTCACATTTGCCTTGTAAGCTAGCCTTTGTGTAAAGTTCCCCGGTGTGTTCATTGTTGGAGGTTAGTTTTTGTTGATATTAATTAGATTTGCCTTAGCTGACATTTTCTTTTGGGTCCTTTTTAGTACAATTTGAGATATTTGCTTTAGGATGGATTTCTTAAAATTATTTTTTGGAAAAAATTAAATGGAAATAATTTTTTTAATACTTTTTTTGTGCCTTATTGCTTTGAACGTTGTGTGATTTTAGGAATGACTGCAATTCCAATGATTGAAACAGTAAAACCGCAAATGCTAAAAGTAACAATTTTTTGAAAAAAGAAAAAAAAACTGTTTAAATAACAATTTTGGTTTGATTGCATATTTTGTAGGAGTAGGTGTGATATGCAAACACACAAACACATGCATCTTCTCCCCTTTCTACTTTGAATCTCATATATCCGGAGGTCTGAAACAAGGTTGAAGAGAAATATGCAACTTTCTCTGTAGAAGCGTTTGAATGTCAACAAGCTGTGAATACTTCTGACCTTAGCTTTATCAAGCTGTTTTGACTTCTGTCCTGCATCCTTACAAAAGTCAGGGGAAACATGTTTTCTTTAGTGACTCTCAGTAAAGGCCCCTCAGGCCATCCCAGTGATAGAGCTATGCAGATCTAGATGCTCTTAATGGCTTTTTAAAAAATGTTTTTATGAAGACAAAAGAATGACAGACTGCATTTGTTCTACATGGTTTGGATGTTTGTGGCTTCATTAAAACCCAACCAAGCACATGCATTCATAGGTGTGGTCCTGACCTGTCATTTTCAAACTATTTTCAAAGACGTTCTTGTGAAATGGCAAGAATTCCTTCCTCTTCAGACGCAATATTTTATTCTTGTCACATTTGCCAAGTGACAAGAATAACTTGGCAAATGTTATTTGCCAAGTTGTATTCTTTCTTTTCTTTTTAAATTCAAGCAAGAGAAGAAAAAAAGCACTTGTTGTTTATCTTAAAATATAAATGGCGTAAAAATACAAACATTTTCAGTTCTTTTTGAGTAGGAAATGGTATAAAACTGATCTCACTGTAAAACAACCTTTTTTCTGACTCTTCAACACATGATGCATTGTGTTCCACTGACATCTACTGGACAAAACAGTAACTGGATGGGCTTAAGGCAAAACAAAAGATGGTTTCTGGTGGATATTTTTCATCTACAGTTTTCTCAGTCCCTGAGAATGTGATATTTTGACTTTAATCATGTCAAGAATCATGAGGGCCTAATTCTCACTCACAAAAGTGAGAATTATCAGTCATTGCTAAGGCACATGACACGTTATTGAGACACTCATATGTTCACTATTTTTGGCTTTTCTTTCAGTAGATATTACAGCTCCATAATTTTACTAAAATGCCCTACTTTCAGGATATAATATTGAAGTGTGAACTTTTTGTTTTCACATGCAAGCCAAAATAAACTACACTTTGCTTTATTTCACAGTTCAGTTATATTTTTTCAACAAAAAAAATCCCTTAATAAATGCAACCACAATTTAAAGACAGGTTAAAATTCAAATAAAAGAGCCGGGCTGCCAGAGTTCAAATGCTCAGCTGCTTGAAAAAAAAAAAAAAAAAAAAAAAAAAAATGAATTGCTTTAATAAAAATAGGAGAAACTGAATTTTATTCTATAAATTTCACATTAAACTGACAACTCTAAACACAACTTTTTTTTTTTAAAGACCTCTGTGTTATTTTGACATTTTCTCCTGTATTTTTGACCTTTCTGCCTTGAAATATGAGCTGACTCATGACAAACACTTTCTGGCTGTAGTCTCACTAAGGCAGATCATCTGTGGTACTCACTACTCACTACTAAAAACAAGCTAAGCAAGCAATGTAACAGAGACTCAGGTCATCTGTGCCTCAACGATGACTAGTGTTTTACCATGCTCCAAAATATTTTTTTTGTGACTTTTTCTGAAAATGTATTTGCCAGAACATGCGCACACTCTCATCAACACACACACATACAGTAGTTTGACTACAAGCCTCCTGTTAATTTGTGCGACAAAAATTCAGATGGATAATTTATGAATATAGGTTAAAAGATACTTTTTTGGAAAATCTGCTTTCCAATAAATGTCTGTTAATGTATATTTGAGAGCAAGATGACACGGTCCAGAAGGACCGCCCTTCAATAATCAATAGTTTAGCTCCCAGGCCAGATCAAGTAATAAACTTCAATCTCTGAGTGTTTCTCCTTTCACTGCAGGTCTTGGTCAATAGTCTCTCAAAAAGATGTGGGAGGAAAGCAAGAAGATCCACCAACATCCCTGTTTGTAATTCAAGCGCATTATGTAACCAGACATTTTGCAGACACAGGGTCAGTAACCTCAGTATTAAGTGACTCCAGAATGGAGTGCTAGCTGGTGGGGGCATCACTTATTGACAGAGAAGGCCAACATGCTGCTGGAAACAGCTGCTATTCATTGTCTCTCTGTTCATCTCTCCTCTGTGCTCATATTACACAAAAGCAGATCTACGAGGAACTACTCGTAGATTTGCATATGTGTAATGTGAGCGCTGGTGAATGTCACTCATTAATGTCAAAAATGTATGCCTCATGAACCTCATTTAATTTGTGTTGAGGCAGCTTGTCTTTTATCTATCACCCCTCAAACTGAAACCAGACAGAATGAGTGAATCCTCGCATGCAATGTGAGGCCATCTTATGCTATTCGTTGAAGGATTCGTTGGAAATTGGTGGAACTCTTTGAGCATAGTGTCACTGAAAGTTATGACATGACAGCCTGGGGGCTTCAGAACACAGAATAGATAATGAACCATAGGACACACTGATATATGTATATATTTTAATTCCATTGTTGTGTGACCTTCAGCCATTTGGCTTATATATGTGTATGTATGCATGTGCGCGCGCGGGTGTGTGGGGGTGTGTGTGTGTGTGCGTGCACTCTCGTGTGCGTGTGTGTGTGCAGGCGTGGGCGTGTGTGTGTGTGTGTATTTGTGGTGGTGGGTGGGTGAGTGTATCCCTCCCAGATCAGAGGCACAGGGTAGGGCAAGTGAAATGTGAGAGCCTGAATCTAACAGATAGCATGTATTAGTTTACTCAGGATAGCATTTACATCTGATTTTCTGCTGTGAAACTATCTTAATCTGTAGTTTGAAGGCAATCACTAGAGGTCAGCAGCACACCATGCAAGTTTTACTTCAGCTTCTGAAGTCACAGAGACTAAAAGGAGCAGGTTAAAAATGATCTAATAATAAGGCGTAGTTAAAATTCAGAAATCTTTTCCAGGTACGGTTGATGCTGCTCTTGTTTTAACTGCAAGAAACAGAAAAAATAAGAGTTTGATGGGATAAAATCTGCGCCAGAAACTAACCCATTAAGAGAAATGAAGGTACCATGTAGGACACATAAAGCTGGAAGGCTACCAGAGGATTTACAGAGTCCTGTATTAGTCAGGTGAATTTAAACTCCTCTGAAATGTATGTTTTCTGTCAATTTTAAGTTATACACCTAAAGGAATTTGTTTCTTGAACACAAAATGTAAATGCTTCTCTGTTTAGAGAATAGTTTTTTTTCTTCAAATACTTTTATTCCACTTAATGAATGAAATTATTCCAGACACAATAAATAATAAATTAATCACAGCAGAGAGTCGAATCCATATTTGCACGTTTTTAACTGTTTCAGAAATTTTTACATCAATTATGTTACACTATAACATAACAGATTTTTCAGATTTTAAGTGTGAAATAAAAAGGTTTAATTTCACATGTACCTCTCTTCAACACAGTACTGTAAATTTGGTGTTTCTTACATTTATTAGGCAGAGTTTCCTTTAGTAGTGGTGTGCAACTCTGCATGTTAGTATCAAGGTAAATATAGGACCAGAATCATAGATTCTGATATCAATTCCAATACCGATACTTAAGTTATTAAACTTCTAACAATAAGGCTTTTTTGTGTTTTTTTCTTTGAATTATTTTGTTAAAACTTAAGGTAGAATTTAGAGTTTAAATGTGTTCTGTTATGTCTGGATCCATGTCCATCTTCCTTTAGTAATCATAGTTAGATTACTTCTTAAGTCCTTCTAGCTCTCCCTGTAATGTTTCTAGTTTCCTTGTCACTTTAGGTTTATTTAGTCTTTTTGTCTGAATTTATGTCCATCTTTTTTAATTTGATTCATTAAATATTCAATCATACCATACAGTTCAGAGGTGCCTTTAGGACCACCTCTACACATCACGACAGACTGATTAATAGAATTATATAAATTTCACTTTCCGAACAGAAGGAAAGGACAAAAGTTTTTTTTTTTTGTTTTTTTGTTTTTTTTGCAGTATTTAAATTTCTTTAGCTGTATTTGTATGGTCATTCTCTCATAAATAAAGTAATTCTTTTGATCTGTTTCTGTTATTTATCTATCCTATCAGTAATGATCACTTTATAAAAAATTGAATCCCAGAATCAGATCAGTAACAGATGGTTTTGTACTTGCTAAAAGTAAAGGTCACGTCCAAAGGTCCAATCCATATGCTGTGGCACAAGTTTGGAGATGTGGAGTGGGTTTGTTTCAGCAGCTGGATGATATGCTTAAACACATTGTGGGCCATCTGTTAAAACGCTGAAATTTAATAAGAGGAGCCCTTAAGACACATTATCGACAGCGCTCTGGAAAATTCAGTGAATATTGTCTTAACAAGAAAAGATTAAGGGTTTGGGGACGGCAAGAACAAAGTACCATGATGAATTCAATTCTTTTGTCAGTGATTGTTGAAACAGGATAGTTGAAACTAAGAACTCCTTGACAGATGATGAGGGTCGAAGGGTCGAAGGTTCCAGAGTGAAAATAGCTCAGTGCTCTTCTTGTTAGCTTACTGATATTCTGATAATGATCCAAAGAAGGTGGTCCTGTGAGACGGGAGTTTTCCTGACAGTCTCATGTAATGTACCCTGGCTTTAAAGTTGTCGTGTCAATGATGTGTGTTAATGAATATATAAGCAAACAATATGTTGACTTTAAGAGCTACTTGTTTTCTGTTCATTATTGTGATTTTTTTTTTTTTTTAAGTTAAAAAAAATATGTATCCATTTAGCCAACAACTTAATCCATTTTAGGTCAGTGTTAAACAGCCATTATGTTATTACCTGAAAAAAACTACATTCGCTACTGTATGGAAATACAATGAATATGTTTGCTTTGTACAGGGATTTTACTGGTTCCTTTTGTGGAAACACCCTGGACATGTTTCTAGTTCAGTCCAGGACACCAGCAAATTCTTATCCATATTTCTTCAACAAAAGTGTCTCTTTTGTTATTTGCTGGTTTTGCCTGTGCTCTCCCTCACAGACTTTTGAGGCTGCTGATTACTTGGTGCTATCTTATGAATAATGGGCGGTTAACAAAGTGCAGGTGGGAAAAAAATATCTTGACAAATTTAAGTAGTCTTTCTAGAAAGGATTTGATGTGTTTTTCCTGGGAACAACCTCACCTCTCAGTTCTGCTGCTCAACCCACACAGGCTTACAAATGTGATACCATTCCAAGGGGAAATGAACAGACTTTCCCACTGTTTAACAACAATTCCCAAGAATCATTGTTATTGCAAAAAAAATTGTCATACAAACAAAAATAAATTTATATTTTGTGCTACATTTATACAGATTCTCCAACAAGTCTTGCGTCTGCCCAGTAGATTGTACCAGAGAACCTCCAGATGGAACAGGATGGTCCAAAGTGTATTTGATGCCTAAACCACCTCAGCTGACTCATTTTGATGCGACTACCTCAAAACAAAATCTTCTCCACGTGATTTCACCTATGAACTTTACAGTTCAGATTAGTAACAAGGACCAACTCGTAGAGGCATATGGAAAATCTGAACAAATATTTTCTTGAAAGCTAAAACCTTCAAGCACTCTTGGTGCCACGGGACAAGAGCCATTCAAAGCGGCCTGTCATTCATTCAGTGACTTGAAAAGAGCTTCTTGTAGTAAGATGTGATAACAATGTGATGGGTGCATTAGAGATGGTTTGTAATGTAAAATGTGTGGTAATATGCAGAGACTTAAAAGGTAATGGAGGAAGTCTACTTTTATGCCATGAAGTCAGGATATCCCACCAGAAGAAGCTCTAATGCAACCTAATGGGCTATTGAGGTTGTGAAAATGTGTGAGGAGGGGCCCTTTAGGGGCTGCTGACTTGTGGTCTTTTGTGGCAAAGGAACATTAGTAAATTGATGGAAAGCATTAGCGAACAGTTAGAACTGAACAGGGGGATTTAAAGCAGGCTGGATGTGCGGTCTGCTTCCATTAACACGGCAGAATGGACAGAGATGAGTTAGTAAGTTGCTTTGAGGATTGTGTTTAGGGTGTTGCTGTACATGAACACATGAAATGTGTCCGTGTACATTTAACGAAGTCTGCAAGCATCAGTTTAATGACATAAATTGTTTTGTTTGTTTTTTTCAGTACAGTACATATAGAGATAAAATACCTCATAATGATGACTTTAAAAAAATCGACCACAGATTACCAGGACCCAGGATTGGTTTACACCTTTATCTGTACTTTGATCTATTTAGGCAAAAGGAAAAGAAGGCAAAACGAAACGATCAATGCCGCTTAGGAGAGACTGGTAAGTAAAACTATAAATAAATAAATTCCTGGTTTATTTTTTTTTATTTAGTTGCAGAAATATAAAAAAAAATCTATAAAATGAGTTTAAGATTTAAGAGAAAGCCTGTAAGTTAGAGCTGATGAAGAGGAAAAACACTCAGTGAGTGAAGTGTTGAGAAGATATTTTAAGACAAAGGAACCCCAAAGGAGTGGTCTTGTTTTCATGAAATTTGTACACAAGCAGAACAGGGATGGGTATGGGTGATGATGTCATCAAAGTTAATGAATCTACAGGGGGGCACTAAGAGTAGAAGTGATGGCACAGATTGTATAGTTTATATAGTTTGTTGTGGTCAAATAGAGGATATGTGTGAGTTTGTGTGATTGCATTCTGGATTCTCCCAGTGTATAAAGGGTAAGGCCCAGAGTAATGAAATTAAAGGCAATGACATCAGATTCATGTGCTTTATTTGTACGCTCAATGATGTTTTATGGGGAACCAAAACTGACATAATTAAAAATAAAAGGAGAATATATATATATATATATATATATATATATATATATACATATATATATATATATGTATATATATATATATATGTATATATATATATATATATATATATATAGAGAGAGAGAGAGAGAGAGAGAGAGAAAGAGTTTATTCCAGTTAGTTATTAAAGTGTATGTCTGTCAATAATAAATATATTTGTGTGCATGTGAAGTAAATCTGCCTGTTAATTTAAATAGTTCTTTGTGGGTGTATAACCTTTCCACATTAGTATGCCTGTATTTCTGGTCTACATGTAAGAGTTTTAACCTTTGATTACTCTTCTCAGGGAACAGAAGAAGGAGATCCATGTCAGCCATGGACTGACAAAGGGGCACATTGTGGGCAGCACCCAAACTCCTGACATGGATCTCCTTCAGGAAAAAGCAGCCATCTGCTGAGAGATTGCAGACCTTCGCAGAGAAGAACTGAGCATCAGAGGAAAAATAAATGCTGCTGTGCTCTTTTGCAAGCCAAGATATATATTGTTGTTGTGCAATAGCCAGTCGCGTCCCATTCCTTTACGAATCAGGTCTGACTACTGACCTGCTCTTCATCTAACAGGTCTGGAAAGTTTCTAAACCGATCGCGTCTTACTCTGACTAGAATTACTGGAACAATCTATTTAAACTGGTGTCGAGAGAAACTCACCTAGCCAATTCACTACCTACAATCCAGATGTTACAACCTTTTTCAATCAGCTGAATAGCCTTGCAGCTGCATAACCCCAAAAACCACATCTGTTAACGAACGCTTTCTCTCTATTTAACATCCAGCACTTGGTGTTGGGCTAGATTAATTTTAGTATCCAAAATAAGCTCCAAGGGTGTTATTTTTAATCATCTATAAGGTACTCGTTAAAATACCTTCAAACCTTCCACCAACAGCTGCTAGATCACCTGTTGCTGGTGTCTGTTTACCATCTGGGGTATGAATGAACTGCTTCCCAAAGACTCCCATAGAAATAGTGACAGGGAGTTGATTAGTATGTGATTTCTAAATGTATAATATTTGATTGTTAAAATTCTTACTGTTGCTTGACCCTGCTAAAGGCTTGCTAAATAAAGTATCATTAAAAATTCTAAGATACGCTGGGGACAATCAAATTAATGTGGCTATTGACTTTGTCTTTATTACCATTATTTGTTTCCTTTAAATCACCCACATTTTACTGGGCCCATTTCACTTCTGTAAAAAGGAAACCATGCTTGTTTCACAAAATGCTCCATTTTTAATCACCAATCAAAGAATCATTATTTCCTTTCACATATCAACTCTCATTTATGTGAATTCTACATGAAACTGGAAAGATCTCAATATGCCAGTTTGCACAACAATACATAAAATATGCACATTTTGTAAATATAATTTGTTTGTGTGGTGTAGTTTGTGCTCTCTCAGGTAATTGTGTGAATGTAATTTTTTGGTGGTAAGGCTTGAGGAAGCCTGAAGCAGAAGTACAAAACAAGGAACAGGAAAGACAGTAAAGAGGGAGATAAATTGATCAAGTTAAGCATCAGCAGATAAAATACATGAAAGGATAAAAAACAGACATGGGTCCAAAGGAGTGGGCAGTGTGGTGTTTAAGGAGAAGAGGAAACACACTCAGAGATTTTGATAGTAAAAATTATGATAACCAAGTTCTTAGGGAGGAAGAGGAAAGGCTTGGAGAGGATGTGTCCGAGTAAGTAATGTGAAATCGGGGGATAATTTCCTTTTCGTTTGCTTAGAATCAGATCATGATTACAGTGACAACAAATGCAGAAAACATTCAAGACTATTTTCTAGCCAATGTAAAGTAGCTAAATGAAACAAGAATGAACAACATCACCTTTGGATTTCAGATGATCGAGGAACCATCAGTAGTCAATGAGCCAATCTATGCATTGCACATGAGGAGCTGTTACATCAGGGTTAACAGAAACATGGGTATGTTTTGATTTTCAGAAATGGTTGATTGTTGGTCTGGTCCATTAAAACCTTTTTAAAGGCTACAAGTTGATGGCTTTTACCGCCAGAGGCATAACACAGTCAGTAATGCTGTTAAATGTGTGTATGTGGGAAAGTGTATTGTTCTACATGGTTGTGTTTTCTTTTTATATAAGAAATCACAACAAGCATTCAAACATTATGTCCTAAATGCACTCATCTGTCTTTCCAGCTCCCAGGGGCATCAGATAGCAAGTGAGCTAATCCAATCACTGAGATATAAATAAGTTTGTTTGAGCTAAAAGTATGAAGAAAGATAAGCAGATAGAGAAAATTCTGTGCTTTGCCTAACTCCAGTCTGCTTTTAGAATATGACTGTAGAGAAGATCTTTACAAACTGTACTCTGAGTATATGTTTGTATGATTAGTGATTGGAGGTGAGTACGGCTAAAAGACGAGTTCCACCATGCATCCTTATTGTTGACATGGAAAAGCCAAACACCAATCATCACAGGGTTACGCAAGACACAAGCACACTTTTCTGTTTTCTGAATTTGTTTGCACATGTTCCAAAAATAAATCTGCAAAATTTCAATAAAGCATTGAGACTGCTACTATCATGTCAAAATGATAATTTTTCCCTTTGATGGACGATGAAGGCTGTTTCTGTTCTACTTACTTATGTCTTCACACACGAGTGACACTGCATTCTTAGTATTTAGTATGACATGGGTTCACCGTTTGCAGTTATACAAGTTTCAGCTCTTCTAGAAAGACTTTCCACAAAATTTAGGCATGTGTTTATGGACATTTTTAGTCATACTTTTATAAACAAAGTTGTGAGGTCAGATTCTGCTGGACCAGAAAACTTTGTATACTGTCCGCTCTCATTCTGAAGGTTTACCTTTAAATATCCACAACCCAAAATTAGAAAGATTTCTTACACATGCCCAATTCTCTAAATTCGTTTTCATACATGTTTCTATTCTTTAGACACATATGCACAATGGACCACTGCGTGTCTCATGTTCTGATTTGTACACAGGCCTCAACTGGTTGACCTACATTAGGTGAGACACTTCTCACTTATATATAGCAGACAGTAGCACATGCACATTGTGCTGCCCTTCCGTTTTATTGACAGATGCAAAAGCATTTCTACAGACTGATGTAGACCACTGATCTTAGTGGTATACAATCATTTTGTAATCATTACTTTGCAGCAGTTTCAAGTCAATTTGTCAGATAGTAAAATGCATTTGTTAAAAAAAAATGTTTCACTGATGTTTCTTTTGAGATGGACTAGTCACCTGTCCAGTACACTACCTCTTACCCAAAGACCACTGGAGAGAGGGACCAGACCCTCTACAGCCCTATGGATGAGCAGATATATATATGTATGTATGTATGGATGGATGGATGGATGGATGGATGGATTCTCTGACATTTTTTAGAAACTATTTAAGAACTACAATGAAAATAGAAAGTTTTTCTTTTAGCTACTGTTTCCATGTTTTTGTTCTGCTGGTTGAAAAACAACAAACCAGCAGAGTGCTTGTGTGTCTTACATGATGATGTACTGCGAATTAAACCAGTCATACATTAAATCCAGTAATGCTCCTTAGTTGCTCCTGGTGGTTTTAGATGCATGTGGTTTCAGGCTGTGTCCTGATGTGTTTAGCTGTTTAGCAGGCCACAACTCATCTACACAGACCCACAGGAGGCCCTGAGGACAAATGAAAGGCCCCAGACAGGCAGGAAACCTTTTGCTCCACCTTTAATAGGAAATAAGGCTCCATTAGGGTGTGTAACTGTGGTTTTTGTGCCTCTTTGTTAGTTTTGCAGGACAAGATGTAATAAGCCATGGGCTTGTATTTTGAAAAAAAGAATTAAGTCTTTTTATATTAGTGTAGATATCTACTGAATGAATATCACCTCAATACAGTGATGTGAAAATTACACTCTGTTCGAGCTAAATGTCTTTTAGAATCTCAAAACCACAGGATCTTAGAACCTTGATCTTATTTTTGGTTTCAGGTCAAGCCCCTAAACAAAGATGATAAGAACCAAACATGAAAAAGATGGATTAGATGTGGTTAATATTCCTTTTGATTCACAACCTCTGAGAAAAACAAAAGGTGATTCTGACTCTAGGCTGTACGAGGAGTTGATCGAGAACATACAAGTCCTATAGGCAGAAACAGACCTGTGATCCAGTCAGACCTACAGAATTTCATACAATCCTCCCGAAAAACAATCATTCATCTCAGCATTCATATGGAGCATTTTCTATAACACTGCATACAAAATAACAAAACACTGGACTTACAAAATCATCAAGGAATACCTAAGCAAGTTAATTGGTCACAATTACTGATCAGTGATTAAACACAAAGGGAGAGCTTATGTGTATAGGTGTGTACATGTGTGTGTGGGGATAGAAATAGATTACTCTTATCTATGTCTCATAAAAACATAGCCGAGTCGAAAAGCAGTGCATTAACCGGTCACTATGAATCAATAATTCTCCCATAATGCATTACTGTCATGGGTACATTATGAAGTCATGCCATCTGATTAATATCCTCTGAATGACAGAGGGCCAAACCACTTTGTTTATCAAAAAGCATGATAAGCTCTCTGGCCCCAGCACTGCAGTTATTTACAATAATTTACTAAAAGAGAAAAATATGCCCACTGTCATGTAATAGGATTTAGTTAGCTTTTGTGATTATATTTGAATACATTTTAAGAGAACTTGGACAGCAGCTCAGATGAGTTCTACCATTCTTCTCTGTAGGATCTTTGTTTTTAGTTAAGTTTATTTACACAGCAACACTTAGAATCAAGGTCATTCAAGAAAGAGCTTCACAGAAATACAATGAAATTATATAAGAAATATAAAATAAATTTGTCATGGTAGTAGCTGAAGAGGACCAAAAAGCAGCAGGCAAAAAATGTGAGAATTTAATGGAACAAAGATGAAACCAACTTACAAAAAGGGATTTCAGGAGGACACAAGGAGAGTGCCAAACTGAAGCACGAACTGGCAACTACTAACAGAAAGAGAGGAGTTTAAATACTGGGAGTATTTAAACTGATGAGTAAACTGAGAACAGGTGTGAGAGGGGAGAAGAGAGAGAGGAGGCACAGGGGAACAGAAAATAATTCAAACACTAATTTAGACAAAACAAAAGTGATTCACTAGAACAGAAAATAACTAGAAACAAGAAAAACGTGACTAGAATCACTAAAAAAAAAGAAAAAAGAAAAGTGGAAAACAGGGCAAAGTAAATAGAGAGACCTATTTACTTTGCCAAAACTGGCAAAATTAACAAAAATCCAAAACCAAACTGAAACAACCCCAGATCCCAACAAAATTGAAAACATTTGTCAATGCATCCCTATTACGAGTTTTCAGGGCTGAAGGAAACAAAAATCAAACAAATCAACCAAGATATCAGGAAGGTTAGTGCAGCTGTTCCAGTCTGGTTCATCATTAGGAACAATTTACTGATGCTGGAGCGTGCCGCATCATGCCAATACAGACATGATGGGAATGTCCAACCATCTTAATGCTCAGGAAGGAGACGGGTTCTGTGTCCCAGAGATGAACAGGTTCTGGTCTGAAATGTGCAGATTGACAGCAGAACAAAAGCATCAGTCAGAACTCCAAGAAGTTACTATGAGAAGCTTGTGGATTGAAACCCAAAAGATTTGATCCATTGATACATTTTAAAAGACCGTTACCTTTGATACTGATCAAATGTATGTACATTTCTGAACTCAATGACGGCTATAAAAATATTTCTAAAAAATGTTCTCGCCACGTTTTCTGGATTTAAGTGGGCAGAAATAATTTTGGTAATTCTAACTAAGCTAAAACAACAAAAGTTTGGTCTGATTTAACAGTGAGAACAAAATGTGTTTGTCTTCTGATTCAATATATGTAAATATATGTAAATATCTGGTTTCATATCTAAGTAAAAGGAAAATTGTGAAAATAATGATAGTTAAAAACCATACAGATCATGACCTTAAATATGTTTATATGAGAGTCAATTAAATGATAACGCATTAGGTAAAGTAAGTTAATTTGAGTGTATTGAATTATTTATTGGGATATTTATATACTGCTTTTTTAAATTCTGTTCATTTCTGTCTTCTGAGCCTCATTGGTTGGAAAGCCAGGGGCCTCTCTGTGTGGGTGGAGCTTAAAGTTCACCAGATGGTGACAACAGGGACTCGCAGTGGGAATATCAGCTGAGGCAGAGAGGGAGGGGAGAAATGGAGATGCCAGGATGAATGACAGAAGAGAAAAACAGAGGGATGGAGCCTGAACCCTTAGATTCCTTTCAGCCATGTAGCCAACCTGGAAGACTGTTCATGTTTTTTCTGCAGTGTGTTTGCATTCCTACAGATATGATCCACACAGGACCCATGGACGAGGAGAGGTTCTCTCTGCTGGCGTCTGAACTGTGCTGAGAGAGGAAAAGTACCGCTTCTACCAGATAAACTGAGGAAAAGTTCATTTCATTATATCCACAGAGAGGAGCAGTGCAGGAAGATGAAGGATGTTAGTGATCCCAACACGGAGGTCCGGAGAACACGTTCCTTTGATCAAACTGTGAGGATCTGCAGCAGCTGGAAGGTTTTCCTTCTGCTGGTCTGTTTGTTCCACAGCAGCCTGAGTTCCCTGCTGGACTGTCCGCCCACCTGCACCTGCTCTTCCACCGAGATCTACTGCAACAAGTCGGACAACAGCAGCATTTCTCAGCTGCTCTCTTTCCACATGGCGGGCGCGGAGAATATGAGCGAGAGCATTGTGGACCTTTTCCAGAACATCACCAGCATGTAAGAGTTCTTTTACACCCGATTCACCAGCAACAGATCCTTACTCTGTTGCTGGTGTCTGTGTTCGTTTACATCTTCATAAACAGTGTAAAGAATGGAGAAAGAAAAGTTGAGTTTGTAGGAGTTTACTAAATCACATAAAATTGTTTCACATTTAATCAATTTGATCTCATTTAGGGTGGAATAAAAAGTTAATGTTGAGAAATCATTTATTTTGAAAAATTGATACATTTTTTAAGGACTCTACTGATGGTGAGAAAAACACCAACTAAAGGAAACCAAAGCCGGGATGCTCTCCAGTGTCTTCTCTGCTTATAAAGGAATCCTAGTATTAGCCCACCATGGCTCCTGTTAGTTTTCCAGTCTCTCATTTCATTTGGAAAAACATATTCAGGCTTTTAGTTCTTTTCATGAAAAGATTAAAAAGAAACCAAAGTAAAGCTTTTACTCCTATGTTGCAATTTATTATCACAACAGTTAAAAGAAGAGGGCACCAAACTCAAGTGCAGATAGTCAAAGGATTATTTCCCAGTCTTGACCTCCATGTTTTCCACAAACTCTCCATTTCACTCAACTGGTACGCCCGCCTTTTATTTCTTTGGCTTTTTAAATATGGAATATTACTTTCTAAAATCTTCTAAATCTTATTCACTGGGAAATACATACTCTGTTTTTGTTCAGGCTGCCATTAAAGAATTTCACAAAAGAGACCAATACAAGTCCAATAAAGCACCAAACAATCAGACGTTTTAACGTTTTGTTGAAGAGTCGTCATGATTGTTACAGGGGAATCAATATTTTTGCTTTTATATCAAAAAGAACTTTAAAAGTTTGTTTTTAAAATGTCCTTCATATCGTACAAAAAGAAAAACAATAAAAAAAATATAATTTAAGGAATTAGTTTAAATTCCTTAAATTTAAAATAAGGAATTCTTTCTAGCTTTGCAGGAACCACAGATCATAGAACCGGGTCGGGCCGATGCAGAGTTCTGCTCAGCTGGAACCTCTCAACCTAACTTGAATCTCACCTCTGGGCTGCTGTTTTCTACTGCACTGGACACTCACTTTGACTTTCTTATTCATTAAAAACAGTAAAACTGCTACAGAGGAAGTGTTGAATCAGACTGTGATGACAGCTGAAAATGTAGAGAATTTTATTTTATTGCAACAGGTCTGGGGTAATAAAATTCTGAGATTATTTTCCTATGTGTATATGATATGCTACTAAATGTAAAGTCCCTAAAAGCATTTTGAAATTTTTATTTTCTCTCTTTTTTTAAAAAATCAATTTACTATAAAATGGTTGTTTCAATTTACATTAATAACATTGATGAAGTGAATCATGCTTATTAAGTCGTTTTCAAAACCAACATCACACTTATTTCATGCACAAAAAAAGAAAACAAAGACTGGATTGTGGTTTTGTTTGTTTATTGAGAACTAGTTAACTTCATTCATTAATGAATCACATCGACAGTAAAGGCCAGATCTGCTGTTGTTCCTGCTCTTCTTTTCACAAAACTCCTGAGTCTCTGCATTCAAGCCCCAAAGTGTTTTAGTAACCCTGTCCAGCCGGAGCCGCCTCTGAATCACAGAGCTGATAAGTCGGTTTGGATTGTTGGGTAGCTTCTGTCACTATGTCCTCCATCATGCTCCTCCAACAGTGATGGAGACAGTGATCTGTCTGTGATTCAGATCTTTTACCTTGATGAAATGACCTATTTTAGTTCTAGCATCAACAGCGTGGTTCATTTAAAGACTCACCTGCACAACATCTCTTGATGAATGATTCAATGCTATCATTGGTTTTGCTTTTTGTTCATTTAAATTGTCTTAAATTAATTGATCTAAAGTCCAGGATTTGTTCCCGTCCAGTCTGGACAGCCATCAGTGGTAACATCTACCAGTTCGTCCCATTTTAGTCCTGGCATCTCCATGGATACATTAACCATTGTGAACAAGTCACTCCCTGTTGTAGTGCCTTTCATTGGCCACATGGCTGTCAGATGCTCTGCTAAGTGTCTTGTTAAGAAACGAACAAAGATAAGTACATAACATCCTGACTGCTCCATCATTGGATGACTGGAGCTTTATGAAAACACCTTCATTGTTTCCTCAGTAGCTAGTCAGTCTTTTGATGCTCATGTATGCTCTATATTGCTCAACCCATGTACTTCCCTCTGGGTTTACTTTCATAATGGTAGTTGAAGTTGTAATCTTTAAACACCTCTAAGCTCAAGGACAGATTTCAGCAAAAACAGATGTATATTAAAGTCCAGGCCTTGTTTCAAAGCTATGAAAGAGAATCAGGCCCACTTAAAAGTCTTCTTCTGTACAAAACTCTGCATTCCACGTTAAACATTTTAGCTGACATATGTAGATGCACAGGGTGACGCTAACTTCTTGAAAGCAATTCAGCACATTTGCTGGGCCACATAAGTCCAGTGATGACATCAAGAAAACAGTAGTAGCCTTCAAAATAAAAGTATTTCTCACATCTTTATCAGATTATTAGTATTTACACTTTTCTTACAAACTCATGCCAAAGATTGTTTGAGCTGACAACCTTTGGATGGATGTGGCTGTAAAATGCCCAAGTCTACAACAGATAATGGATGAAGTATACTTTGACATACCGTGAGGTTATTGCTGTGACCCATAACGAGCTGACCACAATGCCAGACACACACCAACAGTTATGTTATTTTAATGTTCACATATTTAATATGGAAATAGTACATCATAGATTAAAAACATGTCAAACTCACCACTGTTGTTCACATACTGCTAAAGGACCATGGTCAGCTGCAGTATGAGAACGGTGCTTCTGTTCATTGTACTGGACGCATACTTCAGTGTTTTATTATTTAGGTTATTGCTCATTTGGAAAAACGATATTAGAGGATGGACGGATCAGAAAGACTTTTCATCATAAACACATGATGTGGTGAACAAATAACTTATGAACAGACTTTCTTTTAGGCATCATATTTATTTCTGATGTGGATGATTCTGCATCATCGACCTTTAACTTTATTTCTAAAGTAAAGATGTTTCTCCAATTCACACATATATAAATTAGTAATCAGACCGGCTGCTTTTGGTTGAAGGTTAAGTAGGAACTGTCACATTATTTGCTGGTAGAATAGATATCTTTCTAATAAATCAGCAGGTTGGCAGCAGATTTAAGACATCATGTTTCAGAGATTCCATATCTTAGTGGAGGGTCAGCAATCCACTTTTCTATCTGCACAAAACCTCTCCTTGAGGAGGTTAATGACCTAAACTAATTTTCTTTTTAATTAATAAATTAGCTGGTAAAGATAATTATAAAGTAAAGCTTTGACCATTGTTGCTAAAATGTGAAAAAGAAATAAATACCAAAATTTAATAATGACCACCTCTGCTACCTTATAAATGAAGTTACCATATAATATTATCAGTAAGAACTTTTGTAAAGTACAGCCTCTGAACCTCATTTCACATGAAGAGCATTAGCTTCAGGAGTTCAGTTATAGAAGGACAAATTTGTTTAGAAGTCATGAATTTACTGAACATTAAAGAAAACTGACTGAACTGAGTTCAGCTGGGATTTTGGTTTTACTTCGTCTAAAGTCATGTGTGATTCTGCTGAACAGGTTAGTCCAACCCAAGCTGCCCTTTGACCTTCACATGGCTGTGCTACTAGTTGGTGCAAACCCCCCCCCCCCCAAAAAAACTAACTACATCATGTTTACTTTGATAGTATTTTTGGAACCAGTTTGACTAACCTTATTACCATGCTTTTTGTAAGCAAGTCTGTCTGCATGTGTGAACATACAGTATAACTCCTGTTAATGTGTTTCTAACAGCTTGCAACCAAAGACATTATGACAAGAAATCAATATATGTGGATCAATCCTTTCCTAATGTCAAATTTAAAATGCTATCTATTATAAAAATGAAGAAAAAGATCAATCTGTCCTGTCTTTAATGCATTAATTATGTCAGAGAACTTCAGCTATATATGAACTCATAGATTCCAGATAAATCTGGGCTGTTTAATGGACCAGTGATTAAGGCCTACAGCACTGTTAGCTTTGAATGTTGCACCTCCTTTATCACAGGAACAAACCTTGAATCAGGACAAAAATGATTCTTTCTCTTGTTTGGGTGTTTGAGCAATTAATGACCTTATTTTATTTAGCAATTATCCTCAAGTTTATTTTAAAATTGATGTACGGTTGGCATAATTAACTACAGAACATCAGTCCTGTGGATAAGATTCTGTAATGTGAGACACACCATGTTTGGGAATAATATCTAAAAGTATTTGTTTCTCCTTCTTCTTAGAGTCAGTTTTAGCTGTTTTTAATGTTATTAATGTTTTAATTGTCTATATTGTCTTGTATGAAGTATGAATTTATGATGCATTTATTTCTGTATCAGGGCCTGGACTTTAACTTGTTTATTGCAATTATTTAATTACGACTTTAATGTGTTCCAACTCAATTAAACACTTCTTTTTATATACAAAATCCCTAGCTATGACCTTTGTATTCACATCTCTAAATAGGACACACAAGTGTCTGAAAAACTCTATTGTTGTGTTGAAGTTATGCAAAAAGGAGTTAGCCTATCAGCGAAGCTATTCTAGTGTAAAACAGCATCTCAACGCTAAACAGCAGCATAGATGTTCCGCATCCACAGCCCCCATTTCTGAAGACATTTTTTTCAAAAAGTAAAAAAAAAATTTTTTTAATTAATCGGGGGTTTGTGCAACATTTCAAAGAGGCACAATAGCTCTTTGCACCAATATGATGGCTAAATAACCCAAATAACTGATGAAGAATAAATCAATATCTTTATTGTTGAACTCATTTTGCCTTTCTTCAAGAAGTTGGCAGTAAAAAAATTGAAAAAGTTCCTTATTTTGTTGATATATGGTTTTTGATTAAATTCTATTAATTTTGATGAATTAATTATAGACCCATCAATTAACTCCATTCAAATTTCTATTTGAGTCCCACCACTACTAAACGGGCTCAGGCCACGGCGGGGGCTTTGTGGGTGGAGTTTGTGCCCACAAGCTTGGTTGGTTCTGAAATCTATGAGCTCTGGTGTTGCCTCTCAGAAAAATTAAGACAGATATAATAATAATTAATACCTAGAATTAGTTTTCAGAATCTAGAATTTCTTCTATTTCTGGATTTTTAAGTGACTGACAGGAAGTTTTTACTTTCTCTTAATTCAATTTTTTGGTTTTTCCCTGCAGATATCTTGAGAACTGGATAGGTCTGAAAGCACTGAAAGATGTGGACATGGAGCTGTACCCTGGCTTACAGAGACTGTAAGTACTAAAGTGTTTGAACACATGTTTCCTGATGCAGAATTACTTTGTTTGTGTTTTAAATAAATCCCCAGCTGACATTTTTGTCATTTTTCTTTGCCTCCCTTCATCTTCATTCATTTTTTTCTGAAAGTGAGCTTGATGACTAGAAATACAAAAATAATTGAGAAAGAAAACTTCCAGTATTTTCTTTATTTGGAATATTTTCATTAAATGTTAAACTATGTGACATTTAGCTACTTTTAAGAAGTTATACAGTTTGCCATTTGTTGAGATTTTCTGTATAACTGGTAAATTTATGGGAGCCTCTTTCAGTCTGAGGGCTTTACCTTCCAGAACAAACTAAAAATAACCTTTCAGGACCAAGTTAAAAGTATTGATTATTAATATAGATCTTATATTTCTAATGAAACAAACTCGCTTCCTCTCATGGTTACATTCCATCCAGTCTGCCAAATTTACCAAACGTGATGTTGAGAAATTTTTCCTGCCAACAGCCATCACCATCTTCAGTAACTCTTTAAATAATCTAAATTAATGACTTTCAACATTTAATTACTCTTTTGGCTCAATAAAGTATTTTTGAATATGAATTTGAAATGAACTGAAGTAACTCGGCCATCTGCTCCTGTTAGAAACGTCTTGAGGTTCATTCAGATGAACCTCTGAAGCTGTGCTGGTGTTTCTGTTTAGACAGAAGAGGCGTTCTCCAGGGAGCCTTTAAAAAGGAGCCATGATAGTTTAGGTTTTTAACATTACTTCATGATTTCCAACATTTAACATGCTAACTGAGGCTAATCAAACTCTTTGGAGTATTTATTGTATTAACACGTGCGTGATCTGTCTTCCCCCTTTTTTCAAATGTGTGTTTAACAGAACTATCACCCGAAGCAGCCTGCACACACTCCATCCTCGGGTTTTCTCCAAGAACCTCAACTTGCGCTACATGTGAGTCCGCAAAGTCCTGCTGGCCCTTCTGAACTCTGGAGCAACTCAATGCTTTTGCTTCACTTGAACGGATGCTTTTGTTTCAGTGACGCTGCAGTATTTATGAGCTTTGCAAATGTATTTCATTTCCTCAAACTTTTCCACATTTGTAAAATTTCCTCCACAAACTTATGAGCCAGACCAACACAACATAGTGCTGAACTGTAAAGTGGAAAAAAAGTGACTAACATCTAAAAATTCTGCCCCCTTTCTATGAAACCCTTAAATAACATTCAGTCCAACCATTTGCCTTCAGACGTCCCCTCATTAGTAAACAGGGGATTGCTGACCAATCCAATTGAAATAATTTTGACCACGCAACAGAGCTCAAAGTAATATTCTATTTTTATTTATGATATTTTTCTCTACTTGTTCTCTAAACGTTAACTTTCACATTTCTGCCATGTACACCTTTTCAGTCTCTGCCTTTTTGTTGATTTCTCCCTTAGAAACCTGTCTATGAACCCCATGTTGAAGACACTGTCCTGGCATGTCTTTGAACATCTGCAGCTCACAGCACTGTAAGTCAGCCCTGATTTGTTTTTTTATAATAGTTTCTCCTTCACTCTGACTCAATCCTCCTGCCTTATATGCTATAACTAATGTCTGATCCAAACACAGAAAATATTTATTCAGTCAAGTTCAGGATGAAACCAAGCTAGCATCTTGGGCTAACATTTCCAAAATATATATTTGACACAAAGATAACACTGAGCATCACCCTAAGAATATGGTATCAAGAATACCAGCATTAAACTTCCCCTGGTTGATCAACACAAATAAAAGCAAATATGTTTTAAATGAATTTTATGCATAGAAAGTAGTGCATAAGATTCATTACTAGGTGGATGAATCTCTCAGAGGAATACAAATATTTGGTCAGATAAAATATTTTCCCATTTTGCTTCAGACAGACAGCTGACTCATCCTGGACAAAATATTAAGTCAGACAGTTCTTCCATTTATGGTTGAATTCAGAAACCCACATTAAGTCCCTTCAAATTTAATGTGCACCTGTTCATTTTCTCCATTTTAAGAAAACTTGATAAAGTCCTTCGTTACTTTAACCTTCTTGCCCTCTTCGGTGAGTGCCTTATCACAAAGCTGACTGGAAATAATTAGGAGGCTGCAACTAATGTTATTTTGTTTGGGAATATGTTTAGCTTTGCACTGATTTGCAGTGACTGCTGTACCTGCAGGCATCTGGAGGGAGTGGTGTTCTCCTGCGGGTGTGAGATCCGCTGGCTGCAGCTGTGGCAGCAGAGAGGAGAGGCAGGCCTGAGCAGCCAGCAGCTGACCTGCTCCACCGGACACACACACATCCTGCTGCTGGACATGAACGTCACCAACTGTGGTGAGAAAAGTCTCAGATCAAAATTTAAGTAATAATGTAATAAATCTAACTTTTCCATTCATCTTGATTGTAAATAAGTGTAGTTCTTTGTTGGTAAATGTAATGGTTTAGGATATATAAAGCTAACAACTATGTTTGCTTAAAAAACATATGATCTTAAAATGACTAGTGATGTTATGTTAGAGCAGATTGAAAAGCTGACAGAAGACATAAGTGGGTCACTAAAATTATGATAATGATTTTTACTCTGATTTACTCTCCTTTCACTGCAACTCAAATCTGTTTTGTTTTTTTATTAAGCTTCTAAATTACACATAGCCTTAAAAGGCTATTAATGTACACAAAGAACAACTTCTTTGTTGATTTCTGCATCTTTGACATCATAGGAAAGCTCAGAATCCAGACTTTCTGACCCAAAACACACTTAGTTTTGTTGTAGCCAGTCATATTTACATGCAGCTGGTATACTTTAAACTTGTATGCCATTTAATAATTCCATTTAAGAAATTGAGAGTTTCAAATAAATGACTGAATGACATAATTATTAACGTCAATGTCCATGACAGTAGTTTTGAAAAACCTTAAAAAAATGTGAAAGTAAGTTTGTCTCTGTGCACCTGAGCAAGATATCCCAGTTTAACCCTCTCCAGGCAGATGTTGCAGATTTGCAACAGCTAAATGCCACTTTCCTAGTCTTTGCAAGTAATTTGACCTTGAGAGGGTTAATCCAGATCAGGTGTTTCATCATTTGTGAACTCAACCTCTGCTTCTCTGTTCCAGACCTGCCAGTGGTCAGCATCAGTCACAGCAACCTGACAGTTGTGGAAGGTGACAAAGTCACAGTGATCTGCAACGGCTCTGCACTGCCAATACCTGAGGTGGACTGGGCTGTTAATGGCTTACACTCCATCACCACACAACAGGTACGCAGTGTGCAACCAGCAGAGAGTGCATTCATTAGAGGGGGAAATGATTTCATATACCACAGATTTTCCTAGTTTCTCCACTTGCAAAGGATTGAGAGATCTGTGACTTCCATCATAGAAACAGCTCAACTGTGAGACAGAGTCAAAAACAAAAAGAAATACAGAAAATCAAAAATCACACTGTATAAGTTTGAATTAACTGATTAGCATTTTATTGCATAAAATAAGCATTTGATACAATAAAAAAACTGGTTACTTAATACATAATTATACCAGGTAAAACATAAAGGGCAATTTCTTAATGAATGTGTTAAAACATGTAAAAAGGGAAGTACATTTACGTGCATTGAGCAAAATGCTCACTCTGCAAAACGATTACATGACTCCTTAAAAAGGTCTTTTAGTCTGTGTTTAATAGCAAGAAAAATGAAATCAAAGTGTCGAGATGTTATTTTGATAAAAATTCCAAAGACATGAGGCCTGAAGAATATTTGGCTTCAGGGATTTTCAGTTTAGTGCATTAGGAGTGAGTATTGCATCTAGAGGATGTTAGTAAGTAGACTAAATAAGCAGGTGAAAGACCCAGCAAGGTTTTATAAATGAACAAGAGCCAGTGGATGTTATGACAAGGCTGCAGTGAAGGCCAGTTAACCAGAGAGTACACCAGACAGTGATGTGTTTTATAAGGGGCTCTAATAAATTTGGTAATAAATCAAACTTATTTAGTACATAAATCTTTGTTTCTCATTGGTTTCATGCAGATCCTGTATGGCCTCTGCATGTGACGTTCATTATTCCGCTCCCTGTCTCTAATACATTCAGCTACACATGCTGACAAAAGACAGTGATGGTGACATGTTTGTAAGATGTTTTCTGGTGCATTCTGAGAAACATGGTTAAAAAAAGACACATTCTGACCAAGAATGGCGCCTGTCTGCTCCAAGATCTCCAAGATTATGTTTATTTTTAAACATAATACATCAGTTTAAAAAAAAGTGTTGCTGACTGTTTTTCTTCAGGCCCTGTTTATGCTTTCAGACGGCAGCCGAATGGTTGTCTGCTCAGTCTTTTTTCCCTTTTATAAAAATCTCTTGTCTTGTAATTCCTTACACTGTATCATTTAATCTTGAGAGAATTCACTAGGATGCATTTTTTTTCACAATTTCTTACTTCAAAATGGAATACATTAATTTTATTCTGAACACAATATTCTACACACACAGCATTCCCTACAGGCAAAGTGAAAAAAGTTGGAATGTTTGCTCGTCTATTACACAAAATAACATGTAAGTAGATATTTTGTGTTTTGTTGGACTAGATCCAAAGATTTACACATCAACACTAAAAAAGACAGAAGGTTTGAATGTCCAGCTCTGCATTAGATATTTCATTTCTGTTTAAAGTAATTCAAACAGTAATGAAATGCCACTTCCCAAAAGATGCCACCTTGGGAGGTTGGCCCATTTCAGAAACCCCTGCCTGCCCCGTGGTTCATTACCAGTCTTATTGGGGCACAGATGGTGCAGGTGTGAATGTGACAAAATGTACAAAACAGGTTTGATTAACTTATATGATGACCACCATCCAGGATGAAATTAAACAGGAAAGGCATAAAGCTCACTTTGAATTTTTGACCTGTTAAGTTAAGAGTCTGATACACCAAACTCCTACCTGAACATCAGTCATTGAACCTCTCAGAACATTTGCACTTTGATAACATTTACCCAGATATGATTTTATTGATATAGCTTTGATTCAGTCAGTGCTGCATGAATGTGAGCATGCTGTGAATCCTGAATGTTTCAGAGGTTTGTTGCTTGCATTCTTGTTTTCTTCTGTCCCTGTAGGATAAAGTATATAACAACAGTATTCATTCCATCACCATAACACTGGCCAATGTGAAAAGGGAGGACAACAATTTCTGGCTAAATTGCACCGCCAACAACATCGTAGGCTTCGCTAATGCTTCTGTTCAGCTAATCGTTCACTGTAAGTTGACACATGTAAGACAGACAGAGATCAGATTGAGGATCCATCACTGTTCTGAGTTGTGTGAATAAGTCGATATGTATCAGAGTTGACTGGGGGCAAACTGTAACTGCAATGAGTAAGTGGAATTGGAAGTTCAAATTGCCAGATGGGATAGACTGATAAAAACGTTTTTTTAATATTCTATTTATTAGTTTGCATTCAAAACTCACGTTTGAATTAGTACATCATATTTTGACCAGAAGTTCCAAGCCATATTAGTGTATAGAATTTTTTATGAGCAAATTCAAAAATTTTAGAAATGATTTCTGTAGCCTATTCCTGAAAGTGAATGAAGGCATTTACCTCAACAGGTTGGATTTATATCGGTGAAAAGTTTGCAGTGAAAAATATTTAGATATTTTTACCATAATTTATTTTGACTTATCTTAAGTGGCTGGATGTCAAAAAAGTTGAGATTTTCAGTGGCTCAAATTTTATTATCCTCATTAAGCAAGCACTCATTGTGTGGAGTTTTAAAGACAGGAAGCATGTGTTTTTCAGGTTTCTGTCTTGACAGGGTTTTCAGGACGCACTGTCCAAAACAGTGACCAGAACAGGAAGCTTTCAAATCAGTAGCAAGAACTGTTGTGTCCAGTGTATGATCCCTGTTCAAATCATTTTTACACTCATAAATAAATTAAGAAATGAAGGAAAGTGAATATTTTCTTAGGAGTGTAAACGACTTCAAAAGCTTTGTGTGAATGAAATTCAGCACTGGTTTTCTTTTCCTGTGTCTCTTTAGTTCCTCCGTCCATTGAGAAGCTAAAGGAGCCAGAGCGCCGCCATGACACATGTATAGAATTTACTGTTCGGGGTTCACCTCATCCAAGCTTAAGATGGTTTCATGAAAACAAGGTATGACAGATTTTATTGTAAAAGAGTTGTCATCTATTTATTAGACCACTGTGTAGTGACCCTTGGACAGGCTCTGTGTTTCCCTGCTAGCATGGGAATCCTCTGAGGTCTCAGTCAGTTGTGGAGTATCATTGGGGAGAGGAATGTCTGTGTTTACATTATCTCAGATAAGTGGAAAAAAGTATCTGGGAAAAAAAACACTACTGATGTGTTCATCTGGTTTGACTTCTTATCTAAGCAAAGATTCTGTCTAGAAATATGTTCAACAAAAAGTATAAAAGTGTCAACGAAGGCTGTTCATTTACATTACTTTGCAATAACCCCACTCCCTACAATTGACTGTCAACAGGAATATCTGAGAAGGTGTGGAGACAAACACTGTCGAGTCAAAACAAAAAAGTATTTGTCTTGAGAGCTTCGTCTGGCTCACCTAGCAAGAAACATATCATTTTATATGATATTCTTGTCCCATTTTTCTACAAAGTTGTGAGGGTCTGGCTTGTGAGCCTTTACCACGGAATCATCTGTGAACCTTGAACTTTACTGGAATAATTATATAGTAAATAATATTTTAGGTCTTGTAGCTACTAGATGCAGTTGGTGTGGCGTGCACCACTGGTCAGGCAAAGGCCACCCGGTCAAGGTCATATAGTGCACTCAGTGCAATCATAACACCTCATCACAGGGCAGGGCAGGCCCAGATGTGGCTTTCGGTGATTTTGTGCATATTTCCAGAACAGGTCACATGCAGGGTGCAGTGAACCAGACAAGCCTAATCAAATCCATCATATTACGATGCAAGTCTTGAAGACATTTCATCAAAAATTATCTAGAGGAATACAGTGTTTTTAAAACAATAAAAGTTCTGACACTCGCCCCACGAGAAACTGAACAGTATGAACAGTAACCCTGCAGATGTCTATGTGTCTGATTATATAAGAGCTCCTGGCATGTTTTCTCTCCACCAGTGGATGTGTTCTTCTCTGAAATAGTTCTATTCTATTCTATTCTATTCTATTCTCTCAGGAAATTTCCCACAATGAGTACATCCGCCAAGATATGGATATTTACAATGACGACTTGGAGGGTTGCCTTCTTTTTAAAAACCCAACGCACTACAATAATGGCAACTACACTTTGAAAGCAACCAACTATCTGGGTGAGGTCAACAGGACAGTGTATGGACACTTCCTCGAAATGCCCCCTCCTGGTAAGCTGGTAACATCCAGAACTTAGTACAATTTATATATTTTTATTCCTTTAACATTGACATATGTACAATCAATCAACTTGATTGTGCATAACATCAATTTGTTATGTAAATGTACAGTTACCAATGGAATACACATATTTTGAGCGTATATGAAATGGCAGATAACTGGGGCGATGGCAGGAGTTTGCCTTGCAGTCGGTGGGCTGCTGGTGCAATTCCCACTTCTTCCGCCTCTGTTGTTGTGTCCTTGGGCAAGACACCTGATTCACCTTGCCTGATGGTGGTCAGAATGGCATGAAACTACAACACTCACCTTTGTCAAAGTGTCCCAGGGCAGATAAGGCTACAAACCAATAGCCTACCATCATCAATATGTAAATGTGTGCATGAATGGAAATGTCTGATTTAATTGTAATTGGTAATTACTACTAAACATTTAAAAGAGTAATACTTCATAAAATGTATTGAACTTACATTTTATGAAGTTCAATACATATGCTGTAAAAAGCATATGCTGTATTGCTACCATGTATGTGACAGACAGAAAGACCAAAATATCTGATCTTTTAATTGTAGAAGACCTCTTAACTCTGATACTTTATGTTACTTCTGCAAGTTACTTCGCTTTAATCACCTGTCAACTTTACTGCTCCCATTACAAGCAGGGTGATATCTCTCTTTAAAGGAAAATGAAAATGAATAACCAATCTGGGACAATTCACCTCCTTAACTTGCAAGTGTGTTCAGTGATCAGGGTGGTATGAGAAGTGTCTTGGAGCTCATTTTGTTGCCTTGATATAAATATTTGCAGAGTATGTACACTGCCTTACAGTTTGCATTTGTCTTATCTATTTGCTTCTTCAATGGATTCAGATTATGATTATGGTAAGTACCTTCTAATGTCAATCCTTCTATATTATGTTTTTGGTACAAATTTTTAAGCCATGTCAAAACTACCTGACTACTGTCAGGTAGTTTCAGTAGTTTAGTGGTTGACATAGTAAGTTTTTTCCCCAACTGTTCCACTTGCCATCATTTTGGCATGGCAGATAAATTATTTTCAAAACTGGCTCTCCTTGTACATTGTTTGCTGATCTTTCTGATTAAGAATGCATGTCTCATTTTATGTCAGACACTAAGTTATTTGTTAAATGAAAACAAAACATTAATTGTACCAGGTTTGTGAAACTGACCATCGGTGAACAGTCAGTTTGTCTGTTTTCAGCGTTTTTTTCCCTCTTCATTGCTGTTGTTGCTCTTTCTGGCCTATTGAGTATGAAACTTCGATGAACTTCGGACTGAACGGGACTTTTTCATTTTGACAGTTTAGCAGATTAAAATCTCATTGATTTCCAGCCACAGGTTCAAAGTATTAAAATTCTGATTACTAAACCACTTTGTTCTCACTTTTGCCTTGTGGCACAATGCTATGTCATGATGGAAAATACACGTCATTACAACATTGTCCCTGGTTTGTTGAACGAAGTTGCTAAAGGAGGATGTCTTAATCCTGTCCTTTGTACATTTCAGTATATAGGCCTGAGCCCCTCTGTCACAACATTACTTAATTTTGAAAATAAAGCTGCCAAAAGCCATCTGTGGATGGATGTACATTAAAAAGAAGTAATATTTAGACTCACTCATCAACCTAACCAGGATAAATAGAAAAGGCATCAAAATGTGGTTGAATGTTATCCAACAGAGGCGAGGTTATAACCACCAAAGACACAACTCCATCAAGAAGAAAGAACAAAAGAAGCCCAATACCAATTGCTCAAACAGGATAGAGGATTTGTGGAGAGTCAAGGTCTCTGTTTTGTCAGTGAAAAATTTGGAGCTGTAGTAGATTCCAGAAACAACCTCTGAGGTCTTTGTAAAAAAAAGAGGTAGTTTTCATTCCATTTGAATATATAAAGATAAATGCAGTTCTATCTTGGTCTAACACTGTTGGTTTATTAGTGTTCTTGCAGAAGTTCTGAGCAGAAAACTTTGCCTTTCTTTCCAGGAACTCCAACTGCAGAGACTCACAAACCTTTGGAAGATCCTTTTGGGGTGAGTTACAAAAGTAAAATGTTGTTCCCTCAAACTTTGTGTTTTAAATAACCGCCACTAGGGAAAGAGTCAAGACTTCAAAATTTTGACATCGTTAAACATTTTGATCAAGACAATTTTTCAAAAAATTTAATTTAGATGTTAGGTGTCAGTTTCTTTACTGCTACCTGTCATCACATATGTTGTAACTCACTTTGGCCAAGTTGTTGTATTAATAAAGCTGCTCAAACAAATGGATTTGGGAGAAATGACTCAAAGGAAGTGCAGACCCAGGACACTCACATCAGAACAGCAAAGTTTGTGTTCAGAACTGATTTCTCACTTTACCATAAACTGTATGTTAGTGTGCGTATTTGATGCGGTTTTGAAAAATGTTTGTTCTTCATTCAATGAAGTTAAGTGGCTAGACAAGTATCCAAGAAATTCTACTCGAAAAGAGTAGTGATACTTCATAGAAGTATTTTTCAAAAAGTGCAATCAAGTATCACGACTCCTAAAAGTTTTTCTTTTAAAGTTACTCAAATAAATGTAACTGATTAAAAGTAATTGCTGTTATATTTAAAAGTTTGTTTTTGCTTTCCAGTATTATTTTTCATGCTCACATTAACGTGAAGAATCTTTATGTGGGCCTGACTCAAATCCACATGAATTTGACTGGTGGATTGAGAACTGGCATTGTTCCTGCAGATCTCCATGGCCGTAGGTTTGGCAGTGTTTGCCTGTGTAATCCTCGTGGTTCTCTTTGTTCTGATCAACAAGTATGGACGACGTTCCAAATTTATTATTAAAGGTGAGTATTGTCCATTTCACGAGGAACTCATCAATAATGTGTCTTAATAGAAAAAAATAGAAAATTGGTCTTGAACTGTTAATAAAATGTTGCTTTTCTTGTAACTTCACTATTAAACATTCTGAATTAAATGAATACTAAATAAATATGAATTTTATTTAGTATTTATTTAGTTGTTTTAATATTTAAGTGTTTCTTTGGAAATGTCTTCTGTCAAACAGCTAAAACCTGATGTTTATCTACACTGTATGAACATACTTTGTTTTATTGTCTGCTGTTACACACAGTGGTGACTGCATGCATGTTTCTCTATTTCAGGTTGCTGCTGAGCTCCTGCTACATAAGCAGGCACAGATGGTTCCTCTCTGCCTCAAGGAGCACAGCAGAAAGCTGCGTGTGGAACTGACCTCTGGGCGTCTTGGGCAGCATGTGTGTTGCAGCTTTTTGGCGGTGGTTAATGTGTTGCAGGAAACTGGATGAGCACATCTTCCCTTAACGCAGGGTGAGCTCCCCATGCTTTTGAGGAGTGAAGTCTAAGAGTTGTAGACAATTGGTCGTTCCAGCTGTAGCTGAGTGGGGCCTTGTTAGTGACGGTGAGCGGTCCACTGTCACTCACCAGGTTCGCTGCTGGAAGATCTTTTATTCGAAACCCTGGATTGTCACCAAGGACCCATTTTCCTTCCACCCATCCCACTAACTACCATCAAAGCACCAAAACGCTGCAACACACATGGTGAAAAGGTCCAGAGATCAGTTGCACACCCAGCTTTCTATTCAGCTCATTAAGAGGTAGAGTGAAACCAGCAGTGCCTGCTTCAGCTGCAAGAGCTCAGCAGCAGCTTGAACCACCGCATGCAACATCTGTCATTAAACCAGACCTCCATTTGAGTGCATGATAGAGAATTTATTGCAACCTTTTCCAAATTCTATTTTTAGTTTTTGGTTAGCATTTGTTAAAATTGCTCTTTAAACTGAATGGTAAGTATTAGACAAAGGGAGAAAGATGAAAATTAGATAATGAATTGCTACAAACAAATTTAATGAACTTTTAAAGTTCTGAAATTTGTAATTTCTTGTGCCTCATTATAGAAATTGTCAGCTGTTCATAGAGTTCTTGGTTTATGCTGCCTGTAAGGTAAAAACAGGACCTGAAAAAACATAGAAACCAGAGCTGGGCTAATACCTCAATAGTCTCATCATGCCTTGGGTACCAAATGAAATTCTCCCTCTCTGTGTCTCTCCAGGCCCAGGCGCAGTGATGAGTGGGGAAGAAAACTCTGCCAGTCCACTCCATCATGTAAATCATGGCGTTATAAGCCCCTGTGCTCTGGATGTTGGGTTAGATTCCGTGGTGATTGGCATGTCCAGGATCCCCATTATAGAGAATCCACAGTACTTCAGACACGGACACAACGGCACCAAACCAACCACTTGTGAGTAAAGGCCTCTCAAAGCATTTTTAACACATGCAGCCTGAACAAGAAATTGATCTTTAGACCAGTGTTGAAAATTTGGACTTGGGTCATATCGTCACATAATCTTCACACTTGATTCAGATTTGTGCCTTAAAGACCGGAGACTTAACTTGGACTTGTTCTGGGATTTGTGTCTTGTTGCCACTCTTTATCTCATATTTTCAGGAATGAAAGGAAGCTACTACTTCATACCAGCTGGTGGTTTGTAACAACATTTTACTGATAACTTTAGCTTAAGGGCAGTATAAATACAGTTTACAGTGACTTTTCCAAACAAATATGTTTCATTGGAATTTTATGTGAAAGACCAACACAAAGTGGTATGCAATTGTGAAGTAGAAAGAAAATTAAACGTAATTCAAAACGCTTTTGTTTTTTACAATTAAAACACTGAAAAGAAAATATTCAGTCTCCCTGAGTCAACACTTTGTGAACTTTGTTTAGGATTTGTCTTTAGGGTTTGTCTACCAGCTTTACATGTCTAGTGACTGAAATTTCTGATCATTCTTCTTTACCAAACAGCTCAAGTTCAGTCCAATTAGCTGGAGAGCGTTTGGAAACTGCAGTTCAATTTCATCCCCACTGACTGCCAGATCATTCTTTCACATGCGCAGGTCGAGTGTTAATCACAACAAAGTCACCTGTAACCTGCCGGTGACCCAAGAGACTATATAGTCACATGACACCCGGCACTCAGTCCCTTTTGTTCTTCACATGTGTTGAGTGCAGTTGTGGGTTTTGCGAACCTGGTAGCTTCTGTGTCTGCTTGTTGATATTCACCCGATACATTGCAGCGGCTCTCTCTCCTGTGCAGACACAAGCATTGACGATCCTCTCATATCTGGGAGACTGACTCATTTGTGCAGCAACTAGGGACCAGGTGGTCGGAGACACTCGGTTAGTGCTCAGTCATGTGGGACGCCTGGGCTTGCAGGTGAACGTGGAGAAAAGCCGTCTGACTCCTCCACAGGAGACAATCTTGTTTTTCTGGCTTTTCTGAGTTTTCTTCTGGGCTTGGAGAACAAGCATGTGCTGGTGAGGTCAGACAACACCCCTGTCGTTTTTCATGTCAACCACCAGGGCTGGACCAGATCAAGGAAACTGTTGTGCTTGGGCAGCTCCATACTTTGCCTGCCTCAGGGCAGCCTACATCCCAAGGCCACAGAACCCTGACCCTAACTGTCAAGGTTCTCTTGGTGACCCCTTTCTGGCTGGTGAGGACTTTCCTCTAATGTGCAAGCCGCACGCCAGCTTACCGAAGCGTCTGCCCTACAATAGGAAGGCCAGGGTTCACTTTCTCAAAGTATGCTGGGCCAGTAGGGTGTACAATGGTTAATGCATGGGCTGTGTCCACACGAGCTGTCTGTGCTAACACGTAGGCAGTCTTTGCCATGATGATGATCATGGAATCATTTTTATCATGATACCATGATAAAGAGCAGGACCTCGTGCAGTGTTTAGTCTCTGCCACACTGGCCTTCCTGCATTTGGATCAGGGACGGTCGCCATCTACCTTGTGGCTGCTATTTTCTCTTAACATATTGGGCCGAATGGTTGTTTGATGGGCTGAGACAAGGACATTGTGCTGTTCTTGAGAGGTGCTCAGCATTTGCACCCACCCAACCTGTGGCACTGGCCTGGGATCTTTCTCTGGTGCTTGAGGCGATCTTTTTGGCAATGGTTTCCACAAAGCATGTGAGAGAATTGCAGGTTCTCTTGATAGCTGAGCCCTGCTGTTGGTGAAACCCTGATGACTCCTCAATCATCAGGTAATGTCAATAAATAAGATGTCACTGGTGGCAGGCAGTACCCAGCCACTCTACATGCTTGCCCGGTTTGACACTGGAGGCCTCTCTGAACCTTTGTGCTCTTGAGACATACATCAATTCCATTGTGTCTTTCTCAAAGACAAATGACAAGTGCCTGCTACACAAAACAGCAGCAACTTGCACACTTGCAGGATCGGCCACTGCCAGCAGGAGTGAGCTGCCACTCTACAAGGATCATGTTGACTTCATTTGCTACCATGACTGGGGTGCCATTGGACATTATATCCCGTGTGGCCTCCTTGAAATCATCTTGTACATTTGCTAGATTCTACCACCAAAAGACAGACTGGTCACATCTGGAGTGAGTTATTCTATATTATTCAGGATTTCATCTAGAGAGATGAGTGTTTGCATTTCAAAATGAGACGCATGGATGCTTTGCCAGTGCACAAATGAGAATATACAGCTAAAAACATGCACTCAATATGTCAAAAACCAGAGACGCTTTGAGATTTTATAGGCAGTGTACTCAGTTACCTTCTATCATTCTCAGATGTTCAACATATTAAGCGTCGGGATATCATTTTGAAGAGGGAGCTCGGTGAAGGTGCCTTTGGAAAGGTCTTCCTGGCTGAATGTTACAACTTAAGTCCAACCAAGGATAAAATGCTGGTGGCTGTGAAGGTAAGACCAGTGTGTGTGTTTCAGCATCAGGGGAGTTTAACCTTCTGAAACCAGGACATTCTGGAGTGTTTTGGAAACAAACCTACAGATGTTTGCTCCCTGAACAATTAGCAAAGCTAATCAAGATTATTATTGACATGTGAGCTCCATGTTCACAACTAGACTGCTCCATTAAAATCTTTTATTTACTATTAATTATTATATATTGAAAATATTTTAGATGAAAAAAAAATGATCTAAGTGCACTTTAAATTTCATGTGTAAAGCATTGTGATTAGACTTTTTCTGTCTTTGACCAGGTTAATATGTCTGTTCTCTGGGTCGTGGGTTGTTGATATGCCAACAAGAATTCTGTCCATCTTTTTACTTCCACAGTGTCCTCTGGCTTTTTGTTGCACTTCTTATTTTCTTGCTCTCCAGAGCATTCTGTTTTAATCAGTGACCAAATATTTATTTTTCAATGCTAAGTCTGCTCATAGTCAACACTGTGGTAAAACTCACAGTGAGGTTTTTGGGAATGCTACATCTCTTGCTGTTTCCAGACTCTAAAAGACCCCACACTTGCAGCCAGGAAGGATTTCCAGCATGAGGCAGAGCTGCTGACCAACCTGCAGCACGAACACATAGTCAAGTTCTATGGAGTGTGTGTGGATGGAGACCCTCTCATCATGGTTTTTGAATACATGAAGCACGGAGATCTCAACAAGTTTCTCAGGTCAGTCTACTAAACTCTGAGCTATAATGAGAATTATTGTGAACATAATTATGTAGCTTATAGAGTTATGAGTAACTTGTAAGAGTAAGTTGTTTATGCTACTATACTAAAAATTATAAGAATAACCATTTGCTTTTTCCTGATTTTGAAAGAAATTGAAACATTTGGAAAACTAAAAGGTCCTTTTTGAGGCTGTTCAGCTACATCTTAATGTAATTATGTTTAAAATTATTATTAAATAAATGGAAAACATCGTTATTGCTGTTTTTAATGTAAGTATTGTTATTGTTTTTTGATTATTGAATTTGAATGTATAAAAAAAGCTTCTGTTGTTTGTATAAATAATTTTTATAGTATCTGATGCTTTTAGATTTGCATTACATTCCAAAAATATTTCAAATTGTAAAAAACGTGAAACTGTCCCCTCAGAGCCCATGGACCAGATGCCACAATCCTAGTAGATGGGCAGCCTCTTCAGACCAACGGGGAGCTGGGTCTGTCCCAGATGCTTCACATAGCGAGTCAGATCGCAGGGGGGATGATATACCTGGCATCCCAGCACTTTGTCCACCGTGATCTTGCAACAAGGAACTGTTTGGTGGGGAATGGCCTTCTGGTGAAAATAGGAGATTTTGGCATGTCCAGAGACATTTACAGCACAGATTATTACAGGGTAAGAACACACTTGAATATTCCCCACTACTCTTACTCACTTTGATAAATTTAATCAAATAACCTAAAATGAAAGAACCTATAAATATTGTGGAGGTCTTTAAACTGGTCTTGTTAAACACACGTCATATAAGTTCATTCAAATCAAAAAGTACATTTTGCTTTACAATTTTTCATGTTCATAAACCTATTTATTTAGGTTGGAGGTCACACCATGCTTCCCATTCGTTGGATGCCCCCAGAGAGCATCATGTACAGGAAATTCACCACAGAGAGCGACGTCTGGAGCTTCGGGGTTATTCTGTGGGAGATCTTCACATATGGCAAACAGCCGTGGTTTCAGCTCGCCAACAATGAGGTATCGTACTGACTGTTATATTAGATACATTTGGATTAGTTTTTTGGGTTTTTTTCTTGCATTTCTTTTTGTTTTTTCAACCACCATTTTGTCCTTTTCAGGTTATTGAATGCATTACCCAGGGCAGGGTACTAGAGCGCCCAAGAGTCTGTCCAAAGGAAGTCTATGACATCATGCTGGGCTGCTGGCAAAGGGAGCCACAGCAGCGCCTCATCATTAAAGACATTCAGAAGAAGCTTTTGGCCCTGATGAAATCCACACCAGTTTATCTGGACATACTGGGATGAGAAAAAGGTTCAAATGTAACCCTGGAGGCAAAGGAGCAAACCTCTCATACAAGACCCCAATCAAATCAACATGTACAGCAGGATAAAGACTCACATCTTCTCTACATCTGTTTTACTTAATAGAAACCAAACTACCATAAATAATCCTGGAAATTAGATAGACCAAAAATAACCTAACACTCATACAAAAGATATTGTAGTTTTTTTTTTTAATTGAATTTTATTTTTTTTACATGAACTCAAAACATAATGTGTACACATTACATTGGAGGTAAGTTTGTCAACAATATTGCCCTAGTCTGGATTTTTTAAAATCATTTTTGAATAAATTGCTCCGCCCATATGCATAGATTATTGCAGCATTATTGCTTTTTCAGTCCTGACCTACAGTAGTCATTTTTGTAGTTTGGTGATCTGTGATATATACACTGTCATAGATGTCACTGTATGTGCATACATGTTAATCAGAATTCATTTTTTCCTCTCTCTGTTTTGTTCAGTACTCGATATTCCAGTACTTTGTCATTTTATATGCATAACAATAAAAAAATTACATGCACTAAACTCAAATAATGTTCATCTTCAGTCTGGTGATTCTATAGCTGCATGAAGAACATGATTGAATAGTTCTTAAAGATGGCAGAAGGTTAGTCACTACTTATGCTGGTGCAATGTCTTAAAATAAAAACTTACTCTTTCTGTATAAAAAAATATTTTCAAAATGAAAGTGAGATCCTGGTGAACTCAACATTTTACCTTCATAACAGAAAAGTCTCAATACATATATTAAAACTGAGAAACCATTAGTAAATAATTTTGCTGATTACATTGCATTTTGGCAACGTGGCACTGGAGATGTTCAGGAAAGTAAAGTTTTTGCACACAAACATACAAAGTTTCCACTTCCCCACTTTACCATGACATTATTATACTTTGAAATAATCTTTTTGACATTATACACATAATGTAAACATGTGCATAAAGTACATACATGATAAACGATATGCATAACATGCATATATAATGTGTATAATGTCACAAACACAGATCACAAGAACAATCTCGTTTTACTCTTGGTTTACATGTTTAACACATATTTGTTGAAGCTTTAAGTTAACTTTCTTCTGTAAGTCTAACCAACAAGTGAAACAAGTTCTGGTGCTTCACAGGAACATTTCTGTAAGTTTGTGGGATTATCAGAATAAACTGAAAGGAAAAATATCGGAAACTAATTGATTCAAAACTACAGCTTGATGCATACAGCCAGGCATCAAAATATACCATTTTACTAGGTCTGTTAACTTATAGCATCACTCAGATCTACCCTTTCTTTAGCACTTTGTTAATTTTGAGGATAATAATGTCTAATTTACATAATTAAACACAAATTTTACTGTTGGAAAATATATGTTCTGCTAGATATGAAGCTGAGAAATCCAGTCAGTTTTATTGATTTGTCTTCAAGTTCTTGTTCAACTGAGAACAAGACAATATTGTTTTAGAGGCGACCTTCACTGTACAGTCATATTTAATAAATTAGAATATGCATTCTAATGAGCGTTGTTAGATTAAAAGTACCTTTTGAAAATAATATCCTAAAAGCAGGTATGAAGCATACTTTTCATTAAGCTCACATTTCTGTATTAAAAATATTAGTTGATTGTTCTGATGTAATATTCTAACTTTAGATGTCTTTTTGTATTAATTTTAAGTGGAAAATTGTCATTTTAACAGAAATAAAGGCTTTCAAATGTCCATCTGTGTAATTAATCTATAATATGTTTGACTTTGTGATACAGTTCTTAAAATAAATGGACTTTTCAATAACATTGTTATTGTTATTGAACAGGTTGTTTTAATTGCTGGCCTACTGAATCAGATCCCCAGTTTTTAGGACTCCCTAGGCGTCAACAAACTGGACCAAATTTAATAA
>CAEGAD010031869.1:0-11857 GCA_903067055.1 Poeciliopsis paucimaculata | reverse complement strand
TACTGGGAGTACAGAGACCCAGTTAAACCAGTCCCCTTCATATTGGGAGTAAGGAAACCCAGTTAAACCAGTCCCTTAATACTGGGAGTACAGAGACCCAGTTAAACCAGTCCCCTTCATATTGGGAGTACAGAGACCCAGTTAAACCAGTCCCTTCATACTGGGAGTACAGAGACCCAGTTAAACCAGTCCCTTCATACTGGGAGTACAGAGACCCAGTCAAACCAGTCCCTTAATACTGGGAGTACAGAGACCCAGTTAAACCAGTCCCCTTCATATTGGGAGTAAGGAAACCCAGTAAAACCAGTCCCTTAATACTGGGAGTACAGAGACCCAGTTAAACCAGTCCCCTTCATATTGGGAGTAAGGAAACCCAGTTAAACCAGTCCCTTCATACTGGGAGTAAGGAAACCCAGTTAAACCAGTCCCTTCATACTGGGAGTACAGAGATCCAGTTAAACCAGTCCCCTTCATATTGGGAGTAAGGAAACCCAGTTAAACTAGTCCCTTAATACTGGGAGTACAGAGATCCAGTTAAACCAGTCCAACCAATTATTTTCCCAGTCTAATTGATATGTGTCCCAGTTAAACCAGTATACCTCTCTGCAGGTCTTCCTAACCCCATCCACATAGCCGGTGGGCCGCCTCAGTACTCCAACATGGAGGAGATGGGCGTGGGCTCCAACCGGGCCAAGCGTTACTCCTCCCAGCGTCAGAGAGCCGTTCCAGAACCGACCCCGCCCATGCACCTGGGAGTGATGGAGACTGGACACTACTACGAGCCCAGTAAGATTCCCAGCAGTTCAACCAGTATGACATTAGAGCTGGAGTTGAAAAACTAGAGTTAAAGTTCTGATTAAACCCGATCAATCAGAACCGTCACAGTTGATCCGTTCTATTAACGTTTGTGGAAAAATAATTTGTATTTTAACAAGGTTCTGACTGCTTCTTTGATGGAGGTTTCAGCTCGGTTCTGTTTTCGGTTCTGATTCTGTTACAGCTGCGTCACATCTGGGTCTGTCTGGGTCCATCGGGGCCCTGATGATGCTGCTTCTCAGGAGTTTTCTGCCTGAATCCGAACTGAAAAAGCAACAGATCAGTTTTCACATTATTGCTGCACCTCCTCTGTTTCACCAGCAGGGGTCAGCAAAACTTCAGCAGTGTCTGTTCAGGGTCAGAACTGCAGTCAGAACCTTGGATTGAGCCGTTGGTACCAATCAATAGAAATATGGCACATTCCGCATTTAACCACTTATGCCTTTTTATCCAATATTAGTAGAGCAAATAAATTAATAAATTAAATTATTAAATAATAAAATAAACATTTAGTTGTCTACTAACAGTATTTGTTTAATTTATGCTTCATCAACTAAAAAATATGTTAAAAAACTGCCCGTTCTGCTTGACTTGATCATTACAATGCAGGGCTTATCTGTTGGTTATTTGTTTAACTGATTAATATTCGGAAGAAAAAGTTTCTTAATAAGAGATTTTGTTTACCAGGCGAATGAAAAACTCTCCCATTGGGGAGTTTATGGTAGAACTGTTTAAGCTTTTCATCTCTAATGCAAAATGTAAATTTTTTTTGTTTACGTTTGGTTTCATTACTGCTCTGAGGTTGTAGTTCTTTCGGCAAATAGTCCTTTTTTGTCTGTATACTCCATTTAATGATTAATTGATTCCTGAATTAGTTGATTATTTCAGTAATCGATTAATCACGATTAGTCGTTTCAGTCCGAGATGATTTATTTAATACCTGTGTTGCAGCTACTGATGTTTTCCCCTGATCACCTCTTCTGCCCCCTCAGTGTCGTACCAGGGACCGATCTACACCCACGGAGAAGGCCCCGCCCCCATCCCGCCCCAGGGCATGCTGGTCCAACCAGAGATGCACATCCCTCATCCTGGTGGGTTTTCTTTAAATTCACCATTTCACAACCCTCCTTGGTCGCTCTCTCACTCTGCTGCCTCTCTCTCTCTGCAGGTCTCCATCCCCACCAATCAGGAGGCCCCATTGCTAACCCCGCCCTCTACGGAGGCCCACCTGTCTCCCTGTCACCGGGGCAACCACAGCAGCTGCTGCCTCCTCCGTTCTACCCTCCTCCTGGGGTCATGACCTTCCCCTACCCTACCATGTATCCAAACCCACAGGTAAGACGGGACCCCTGCTCAACAGAACCACCAAAACCTCCGGACCCAGTTTGACCTCTGCTGTGTTTCAGGGTCAGGCCCAGGTGACGTACGGCGGCGTCACGTACTACGACACCATGCAGCAGCAGGCCCAGCCCAAACCGTCGCCCCCCCGCCGCACCTCTCAGCCCGTCACCGTCAAACCTCCCCCTCCAGAGGTTCCCTATGCCTCAGAGTGACTCCGCCCTCATCTCCTTCCCCGCCCCCAGGCTCCGCCCCCACCCTGACCTGAGAGCTGCAGGTGAGGCCTTAACAGATTCCTCTAGGGCTGGGCGATTAATCAAGAAATTCAATTTCATCCAATTTTTGGTTAATGAAGATTAATTTCTTTAAAATCTGGATTGTATTTTCACCAAAGTGCATTTCCATAGTTCAGAGTGATGCCAGTTCAGGCTGAAACGATTCAAATTAATCGTGATCAATTGAAATGACTGACAACTCAGTACTGATCAAGTAATCGTTAACTGGAGTATAAAAACTCAAAGAAAGGCAGTTTGCTGAGAGAAAAACACTCGGATCAGGAATTAAACCAAAACTGTACAATACATGTATACATTACGTATTTAAGATTAAAGGCAACCTTTTGTCTGTAAATTTGATCAACCCAGAATGCCTCAAGTTGCAGTTTTATCTTCATCTTGTTCAAATTCTGTAATAAAAAAATCCTTTTAAGCACCTTTTGCTATTCAGTTATTGATCTGTTAAACCAAAACATAATCGGTAGATCAATACTCTATATAGATAAGTCCAGCAGAAAGACTTGAACTTTTTACGTTAAAAGTATTTTTAGCTGCAGATGAATCCTTTGCTACAAATTAAGTGTTCACTAAAGACATTCTGTTTTACTTATTTACAAAATGTAGTTATTTATCTAACATTGTATAAAAAAATGTTTGAGTGGCTAAATGAATAATATGCAGAACGTCATGTTTTGTTATCTGGTTAATCTTCAAAATAATTGATAGATTTATTGATTACTAAAATAATCATTAGTTCCATCCCTAACATCAGTGAGCCAAAGACCTTCCATCTTGTTACAGTTTCTATTTATTTGGACTTTGAATTCAGGTCAAATTAACAATGAAATATAACAGTGATGAGTTGTTTTTTTGTTTGTTTTTGATCTAATTTTACATGAATAAATTTGTAATATTTGGAGAGTAAAGTATTTTTTTTATCAGAACTCCAACACAAAAAAATAACAAAAAAAATATTATTCAGACTTTTGCCCAATCATAATTTTAAGATGTTTTTTTAAATTTTTTTAGTAACATTTTGTTTAATTATGCTCCTCGTAAATAAACAAAAAATCCAAAATACTTGCCGTACAACTCAAATTTCTTTAGTGAAGAAAGAAAAAAGTGATTAAAATCTGATCTGGTATGGAAAAAATTAGATTTTATTTTGAAGTCATGTCTCCCAGCCCTAGTTTCCTGCTAGGGTTGCATCATGTTTACTTCCTGCTCCAGGTTTTCTGACGGGTGATTCCTCTGTGTGCGCAGGAGCAGGGTGGGAGGGGCAGTGAGGCCCAATCAGACGACACCGTGAGAAGATGGGTGGGGTGGGGGCAGGACGAAACGGACTCTTCTGGATCAGAACTTTCCTTTATTCTCTTTTCAGTCATGGACGGATGGAGCGAACCCGATAACGACTTCTTGTCCGGTTTGTCTGAATCTACTCCAACGGTTATAGCTCTACATGATCCGACAGCCAGAACTGGACCGGGTCACATATTTCAGATGCAGATATTTTATGACATAATAAGTCCTTCCCGGTAAACAGTGACGTTAAAAACGCAGATCCTGAGACCTGCCTCTATTGGCGCCATCTGGTGTTGCTTAGTGTTGCTGTAAATAGAAGCTAACTGTAAATAAAATCTGGAAGAGATGAAATAGATCCGTGAACTTATTGCTGAGTCGTCGGCAGGGACCTGAATATTAACGGTGGAGTTATTAGAGAGAGAAATAGTTTATGTCTTCCTTTTATTAAACCTTTCATTTTCATACTGTTTTACTTATTTTCATTATTATTATTTGCTGTAGGCGACCATCTTCTCTGATTTTTCGTTTCATGTTCGGACCAGAGCGTAGCAGAACCCCAGACGGACCCATTATTAACTGAATTTTACGGTTTCCTGGAGATAAATTTTCTCTTTCTTTCTTTTTTTTTTCTTGCTCATCTCTTTCTGCTCAGTTCTCTGGAACGTCTTTGGTTTGTTGTCAGATTAAAGTTTCTGATTCTGTCTTGAACGTCTCTGAGCCGTCCTTGACCCACCCGGACAAACCAGAACTTCCTTTGGTCTGTTTTTTTTTATTAAAAGATGTTTAAAGATATTAAAAGATGTTATAAAACAAACAAAGCTTAAAATATTGACCTTTCACCTGAATCTTATGATAAGGTAATCTTATTCAGGCTAATATCTTCAACTACAGACTAAAATATATAAACAAAAGGCAGTCAACGTTGCTTTTATGATTACTGGTTTCTGAATGAATCTTTTTAGATTTCTCTACAACTCACTAAAAGCTCTTGTGAAATTCAGAGAGAAACCAACTCTGTTTGGTAGAACCAAATTGCAACGTAAATTACATTTTCAGCTGCGGCTGTTCACTTTCACACTCACTGCGTTGTGTCAAACAAACCAAACCCTTAAAAGAAAAAAACAGTTCCTCTCCTCGCCTGTGGGGGCGCTGCACCAAGAACGACTAAGGGAAACGACATGAAAACGTCAAGACGTGAGCGCAACTTCCTTCTTCACAAAATGTGAACAAGAATGTAGTAGCGTCAGATTCTGTGGGTTGTAGGATTTAATCAGTGGTGGAGAAAGTACTCAAAGATGTACTTAAGTAAAAGTACAAATACACAGACTAAAATGTACTCTAGTAAAAGTACCACATTAACATTTTTAACTTTGTCTTTGGTATATAAAAAAGGAGCCATTTCTCCTGCTTGTGATATACTTGTGTTTGTTTTGGTTGTGTTTACCCAGAATTCCCTGTGCTGTAGTCCACTTCCTGCTTGTAGAGCGTTTCCCAGACTGGTTGGTGTTCACATATGAATTGGAACCAAAACCAAAGTTCACTTCAAATGAACATTTAGGTTTGCAGGCGGACCAGAGTTTTGAGACAAACTAGCTGGCCTTGGATTGGAATGGACTAAACTGGGCTGGTGTGAACGCACCTGTTTAATTATTGCAATAATTCTGTCAAAAAAGGAAAACGTTTACAATAAATGGAGTCGCTCGGCTTTTAGCCAATCAAATTGGGTTCCAGAGGTCATGTGACACCAGAGGTACATCTCTTAATTATAAAGAGAGGAGTTTTTTCTCCTAAACAGAAGTTATTGTACTACTTGACGCCCATTTGATTCGTTATCTTTTCATCCAGTCAAACCGGGGGAAATGTTTGATGACAGCTAACGCACCATCCCTGTCTGCAGACACATTGACCTCTGACCCAGCCCAATGTACCAGGCCTTCAGCCGAGCCTAATTTGATTGGCTAAAAGCCGCTTGATTAGATGTAGTGCTGATTGCTTTGGCCTGGGTCACCAGAAGGGCATCACATTTTCAGTTGAATTTCTGCTGGAGAGTTTGAAGTACAAAAAACAAAAAAAACTTAATTCCTGTAGATACTTGCAGATTCTAAACATTCTATTATTCTATCCATTAATATGATATAAAGCAAAATTTTACATAAAATCCCCCCCCTTTTGAACAGAACCACAGCCCAATCTGCTTGGTTTCCCTGTGCTGTCCAAACCAGAACCGGTTTCCAGAACGCATTCCGACTCTTTCGGGATTAAATGCTGTTAGTGGGAAGCTTCCAGGTCTTAAAATGCAGCTTTTAGTTGCGTCTCTCTGCTTCAGCACAACTGAGTCAAATAATCAAGTTACTAGCAGGAATCCGGAGATTTGATTTGATTTATGGGTCGGTTCTTCATCCCTGAAGCTTCACACCTGCTGGGTTTATTTACGTGAACATGAATATTCATGAGCCGAAGGAGGCGGGGCTCTTACATGAACTCCGGGGCGACCAATCAGCAGCCGGACGGCCTCATGAATATTCATCAGCAGCTCAAACACAAAAGGAGCCTCAGCTGTTACACCCTCCCTCCCACTTCCTGCAGCTGTAGCCATGGCAACGCCTTCCGCCTGTGATGGACATCAGGATGTTGGAGAGCTTTCTGAGTAATTGGCTTGTTAACTGATGCACCACAGAGGAGGATGGTGAGGAGGTCTGTTCTGATTGGCCAGAAACTGCAGAGTTGCAGATAACGAGCCAATGAGAGGCAAGGAGCCTCTCTTCATTTCCTGGTTTGACTCTATGACGTGATTACAATCATAGGATCAATAAAATCAATCAGATTTCTTGTCTTTGTTCATCTTATTTATTTATAGCTTCTTGATTTTATTTATTTTTTTGTTTTTCTTTTGTCACTTTTCATCTTTATGTCTTTATTCGCTTTTTCTTTGCGTTATTATGTTGCAGTTTGTTCTGCACTGATGGTTTCATTGGAAGGGAGATAATAAATTAGTAAAGCAATGCAGCTGTTTAAAGTCTTAAATCCAGCCTGATCTGTGCAGAAATACACAAACAGGCCTCCAGTTTGTACTTTATGAAACTCGTAAGCCGTTAGAACCAACGTCAGAAACGTCCACCAGGACATTTTAGCTTTACAGAGATGCTGATTTTATTTTTCCAACAGGAATCTGTACCGATCCAAACTGCTAACCGTACCAATACCTTCTTCAATCACTACGGTAACGCCAGCAAACTGCTCTGACTTGAACCTCACAGGATTTGAGGGAGAAGAGGAAGATAAAACACATCAGAACCAACAATAGAAGACCAGAACAATGCAGTCAAAGCAACCTGGACTGAAAAAACAGAAAGGAGCTCCAACTTAAAAAAAACATTAAATAATTTGTAACATGTAATCATATTAAGTTTGTCATACTTGATTTATGTTTGCAGTAGGGCTGCATTTCTTAAATGTTTTTTTTCTTTACGTGATACATTATTCTAGATTTCCAACAAAAAAACAACTGAATATTTGTGTTTTTACTCTCTGGAAGAGCATTATCTAAATGTACTTTAAAAAATGCTTGAAATTTTTCACTCTGAATGGATTAGATCACTTGGAAATGGAGCTAAATTACTGAAAAGAAACAAAAAGATCCTGAGATTCAAATAAGTTCAGAAAATGAAGCCTGATCTGCGCAGGTCAGGCTGAATGGAAGACAATAACATGGGCCTAGTTTAGTTCCCTGTGGTATTCCACGGATGATTCATATTACCTGAGCCTGAAACAGAATCTGATCTGAAATGATAATCCTGAAGTGTTTCTCTTCTGCTGGGTTCAGTTTCAAGGAACCTGATGCTCCAGCATGAGGAAGAGGAGGAGGAGGAAGGTGTCCGGTTCTAGATCAAGCCTGGGTCACGTGACTTCACCGAGAATCAAGAATCAGCTGACCTTGCAGAAAACTTCCGTTCAGCATTCGAGTTTAGTGTTAAATAAAAGAACCTGCGCTCGCTCTCTCTCGCTGAAATCTCGCGGTGTTTCCGCTCTGTCGTCAGGGATATTTCCATTTCCATTAATTTTACACCGAGCCTGCGCGCCGCCGTGCAGTGCGCGTGTCGGGAACGCGCAACTGCAGCAGATCGTCAGTCGCGCGGAGGGGCGGGCGGGGGTGCGCGCGCGCGTGCTCTTCATCACTGCTCATCCAGAAATTCAGCAGGAGGACCGGGACCAGAGATCGGTTTGGGGGAACCTAAAACCCAACTGGACCGCTTCGGAGAGCCTGCAGAACCGGAGAACCGCAGGCGAAGTTCGGAAAACCCACCGCACCCAAACGCACCGGGCCAGGTGAGCGAGGAGGAACCAGCGATCCGCAGAGGTTCGGGTCGGGATCTGAGTCCGGAGCCGCAGAGGCGCAGCGCGGATTGAAGGATCTCTCTTTGGGTTTTTATTATTAGTAGTATTTATTTTTTTACTCGCCTCGGAACCGCAGCGGTACTGTAGAGGCGGCGACTGAAGCCGGAGAGCAGCTGGGGGAGGAGCGGCTGTCGGTGCGCGGAGCTCCGGAGACCGAGTGGATCATCCATGGGTTAGCCCTGGACTGGTGGTCCACAGCAGCCTGCAGAACCCAGGAGGGGCCGCTCTTACCTGCACGCACCTGCGCTCCCCGACCCGACCTGCGGGGGCCGGATGATGTAGGCGCCGCTGCCCCAGCAGCAGCTACCGAATCCCGAGTCTCAGCAAACCAGCCAGGTTTCTGGACCCCAGGTCTCAGCCCCCCAGGTCCCCGGTCCAGAGAAGAACCATGCCGGCGGGGATGAAACCGCTGGAGAAGTTCCTGAAGAAGCAGACCACCGCGCTGACGCGGGCCGGGGGGTTCGGCGGGGTGGGGGACAAGGCCAGCGGTGGTACCGGGGCGTCCCGCAGGAGGGCCAGCCTGTCCCGGGTCGTCCCGTTCTTCAGGGAAACCTCACCTGAAAGCGGCCACGCGCGGGAGGTGTTCAGGTGAGTTCGGTTCTGCATCTTAAATTCGTTAGAAATAAATAAATGAGGCGGATCCAAAGCAAAGGCTTAAGTTTGATGTCATTTAGATTCAGAATTCAAATGATAATCCCAGTTATTGATCCCAAAGGGAAATTAAATGTTGTAATTTCTATTAATTCAAATTCTTCAGAAGTCTCCTGTAGCAGTCTGTGTTACAGCGACTTTGAAGGAACCTCTGACTGAACACTGTTTTTCTGCAGTCTGAATAAAATAACACTTTTGGTTCCAAATCAGAATAATATGCATATCTTCACATCTTTAGTCACTGGCCACTTTATTAGGTATACCATGCAAGATCTGGATTGGATCATTTAGTTCTGTATGGAGGTTCTGGTCCATTATAAGATGAGATCCATGATGAGAACCTCCTTGTCCTGGTTAATGTTTGCTCTGACCCAGTTTATTATCCAAACATGGCTCCACTGTGGTCCTAAATGGATGGGTCTGGTCAGCACCAGAACTCTGTCTGCTTTGTTCTGATGCTCAGTTTGATTTTCAGCTCGTCTTTTATTCCACATCTGGATGAATATCTGCATTGGTTTGCTGCCATCTGATTGGCTGTTCAGCTTTTTGTGTTTGAATTGAAATGGTGTTCCTAATAAAGTGGCCAGAAGGTTTAACTGGGTTTAGTGCTATAAACAATTTTGGATGAAAATGTCAACAAATTGATTTGTTCTGTTAACTTTCAGATTTTATTCCTAACCTCAGTGTGAAAAAAATTGGAATTTCTTTATATGAGTTTTTTGCTTTTTAATAATAATAATAATAATAATAATAAAAGTGACATCATTTATGTTGAAAGTTTTCTGCTTCGGTTTTATTGTTGTTTAGTTTGAGTTCCAGAGGTTTGATCCTTCTCAGCCACCGTACCTCAGTGGTTCTCAGCTCTGGACTCATTTAATGTTTGGCTTTCTTCAATACAGAGCCGTGATTGAAAGCAGGAAATGAAAAGGCCCCAGAGGCCGATGCTTAAGTGGGATGTCAAACAGCCGCTCAGCGATTTCCCTCCGTAGAAAACAGAAATAGAAACATTACAAAACAAAAAGTTACCAAAAATCTAGAGACCATTATGATGAATTCAGGTTTTCAAAGCAGAAACAGCTGTTCAACACAGAAAAGGCCTCTTATTGGCGCCCCCTGTAGCATGGCGTCCCTATAGCATGGCGTCCCCTGTAGCATGGCGTCCCTATAGCATGGCGCCCCCTGTAGCATGGTGCCCACTGTAGCATGGCGCCCCTATAGTATGGCGCCCCCTGTAGTATGGTGCCCCCTATAGTATGGAGCCCCTATAGTATGGCGCCCCCTGTAGCATGGCACCCCTATAGTATGGCGCCCCCTGTAGGATGGTGCCCCTATAGTATGGCGTGCCCCCTATAGTATGGCACCCCTATAGTATGGCGCCCCCTGTAGCATGGCACCCCTATAGTATGGCGCCCCCTGTAGGATGGTGCCCCTATAGTANCACCCACTGTAGTATGGCACCCCTATAGTATGGCGCCCCCTGTAGTATGGCGCCCACTGTAGTATGGCACCCCTATAGTATGGCGCCCCCTGTAGTATGGCACCCCTATAGTATGGCGCCCCCTGTAGTATGGCACCCCTATAGTATGGCGCCCCCTGTAGCATGGCACCCTATAGTATGGCACCCACTGTAGTATGGCACCCCTATAGTATGGCGCCCCCTGTAGTATGGCGCCCCCTGTAGCATGGCACCCCTATAGTATGGCGCCCCCTGTAGCATGGCACCCCTATAGTATGGTGCCCCCTATAGTATGGCGCCAACTGTAGTATGGCACCCTGTAGCATGGCACCCCTATAGTATGGTGCCCCCTATAGTATGGCGCCCCCTGTAGCATGGCACCCCTATAGTATGGCACCCACTGTAGTATGGCACCCCTATAGTATGGCGCCCCCTGTAGTATGGCGCCCACTGTAGTATGGCACCCCTATACTACAGTGGGCCCATGCTACGGGCCCACTGTAGCCCATACTACAGTGGGCTACAGTAGTAGTATAGCATGGGCCCTAGCATGCTACAGGGCTAGCATGGCACCCTCTGTAGCATGGCGCCCACTGTAGTATGGCACCCACTGTAGTATGGCGCCCACTGTAGCATGGCGCCCCCTGTAGTATGGCGCCCACTGTAGCATGGCGCCCCCTGTAGTATGGCGCCCACTGTAGTATGGCGCCCACTGTAGCATGGCGCCCCCGTAGCATGGCGCCCCCTGTGGCACGACACAGAGGGAGGGAAAATGATGAGTGGTGATGTCACATCCTGCCAGGGATTGGACCAAACTTGCTCCTCCTTCCTTCAGATGGATTGAGTCTAAATATTGACCTTTGACCCCTGCAGCCCTGACAGTGAGGACCCCCCGTCCTGGCCCTCCGCTGCAGGAACCGGGCTGGCCTCAGTTCCGTGCAGCGCCAACGGCTCCTGCTCCGGTTCTGGTTCTGGATCCGGGTCTGGATCTGGTTCCGGTTCCGGTTCCGGTTCTGGAGGAGGAGACGTCCGCAGTCCGTCTCTGTCCAGCGACGAGCAGAGCTCCGAGGCGAGCCTGATCACAGAGAGCAGCGGAGGAGGAGGAGGCTCTGGATCCGGTCCAGGAGGAGGAGGAGGGACGCCTCTTCATCCCGACACTCCAGATAACCTGACGTTAGCGGTTCTGGACGGGGTGGCGGGAAAACGGTTCCGACACTGTTCAGGTAAGAACTGAGGATGGATGGATGGATGGAGGGATGGATGGATGCTTGGATGGATGGATGGATGGATGGATGGAGGAGGATGGATGGATGGATGGATGGATGGAGGAGTGATGGATGGATGGATGGATGGATGGATGAATGGGTGGATGGATGGATGGAGGAGGAGGGATGGATGCTCGGATGGATGGATGGATGGATGAATGGATGGATGATGGATGGATGGATAGATGGATGGATGGATGGATGGATGGATGGAGGGATGGATAGCTGGATGGATGGAGGGATGGATAGATGGATGGATGGATGGATGGATGGTTGGAGGAGGGATGGATGGAGGGATGGCTGGATGCTTGGATGGATGGATGGATGGATGGATGGATGGATGGATGGATGGATGGATG